>JASDQU010435356.1:17764-32735 GCA_032191745.1 Picea mariana
GTGGTCCAGATATCTCCCTACAACAAATACGATGGCTATTGTCGCTCCTCCTGTCGAGCTTTTGATTTCTTCCGACTTGGAAGAGTTAAGTGTTCGAAGGCTTCGGCCCTTGAAATTTCTCCTACGAACCTGACTATCTTGGGTCTCGTCTTTGCTTCTGAAAGCGTTATCTCTTCTGAACTTTAGGAATTGGAATAAGTTCATCTCATACGCACTCCTTGTGCTATCTCTTTCGATCTTTTTGATTTACTCAGTCTCCTAAAGGTCTCAGCCCTTCTTCTCCCTTCAAAGGGTTCTAGTGCCCTCCCGAAAACCTCTCGCTCAAATCACACCTTGCTGAGCGTTTTCTACAGAGTGTTCAAACTCGACAGAGAGTTCTCCTCGTGCACACTTGCACCTACTCAATGCCCACTTGGCAGAGCTCCACAGAGTTCTCAGTGACTCTGTCTCTCTTTGCTTCCCCTACACAATTTCTCCTCTAAGGTATTCAGCAACCTTGAGGTTTTCCCTTGAGTTGTTATCACTCTGGTGCGCCCTCCTGGGATGTTCTTTTCTGACTCCATAGAGCTCAGATGCGCACTCCTTGCATTGGCTACAAAACCTCCAATGTTCTGTTGTGCACTCCTTGCACAGCCTAAAGAACCCAGAATGATATTATGAACTCAACAAAGATAGATAAATCTATCTTCCTACTGCAAATGAAACCTATCACATAAATCTACAACATACATTCATGAAACATATAAACACATAAACAACCACGTGGAGGAAAAACTATTGTCGATTTCATTAATATGAAAATCTGATTACAATATGTGCAGGTTGGACTACAATTGAGTCTCAGCTCTCTCAAATAACTATTCTACCTCCTATTTCTGAGCTTCCGATCTTCTTAGGCTCTTATCTCATAATCCTCCTCCTAACTCTCATCTCTCATAATCCCCTTTGAATCCCCTCCCTAACTTTCATAATGAAATATGATACAAATATCTCCTTACAAAAGAGGGGCTCTATGAGCTTCTCCTCTCTATTGCCTTAGTGCCATCATTGTCTCAGTTAAGACACCTTATCCCTATGGTTGTTTACAATGAATGAAGATCCAAACCTGACTAATATCTAGACCTACTTATAGTCAACCATTAAGGAGACCCTATCCACTACTTGTATAAAGACATGGCTTGGCTTTACTCAACCTTACAACACAAATCCATATAGGATTATATTTCAAATTTAAAAATGGGAGGGGCAATGCCTGTCCCTTTCTCCAATGCACACCTATGTGTTGGATTGCTAGAGCATCTACTGATGTGAAAGGATTATCCTACATCATACTCCATTGCTGTGAAAAATTCATGAGAACTTGCTTATGAGCTCTCCAGCTCTGTTGAAATCCTCCTGGATCCCAAAATTCTCCTTGGAGCTATCCTCCTGCTCCTTTTTTTTATTGTTACTTCTTCTTCTTCTTCCCTGCTGGTATGACAGGATCTCCTTTGTTCAACTTCTTCTTGATTACTGCTTCTTCTTTTGATCTCACCATCAGCTCTCTTATCTCCTTTATCATCTTGTCTAGCTGCTCAAATGGATGGTTCTCCTTATGCAGTCTTCTCGGCAGCAACTCTTCTTCCTTGTCAATGGGTAGACCTACTTGATCTCCCATGTTGCTTTCTTCTCTTGTGGCATTAGCTTTCCACCCTGTTGCAGACTCCAGTTCTGCAATCTCATTACTGATTTGTTTCTCAACTTCCTCCTCTGACATATTGGCTTATGTCATCTCCTCTTTTGTTGGTTCAACTCCAACTTCCTCCAGCTGCTCCTTGGGCCGGTATTCTCCTCCATCTGTCTCCAACCTGATCTGTTGGATGTGTTGTCTTTGCACTATCACCCTTCTATCTAAGGCTTCCAATTCTTCATACAGATCAACAAAATCTATGTCATCTTCTTTCTCTTCTGTTGTAGACTCCCGTGCTTCAGTCATCTCTTGTTCAACTTCCTGGATGAAAATTTTGAGCAATTCTGTTGAATGCTCTTCTCCTCCTGCTGGGGAAAACAACAGTGTCTGATCCTTCTCCTCCTCCTCTTTGGTATTCTTTGTTGGCTATCCTTATGGTGTTGCACCTACAACACTTATGCTAGATTCTACTTGGCAGGAATTTTTTGATTCCCCCGATGATCAGAATGCACCTCTGATCTTCCTCTTTGATGGTGGAAGTATTTAACTTTTCATCATCTTCATTCACATGGTATGCAAACCCACATGAATCTCCATCTATCAGTGCTCCTTGTTGACCTGAACTCACTTCTGAGCTCCTGATACTTTCAGACAGTCTCATCCTAATTCCCTTGCCCACCTGGTAATCGAGGATTTCTCTCCTTCTCTCCTGACAGTCTATGAGATCTTCAGTTGATCTCATCTCATCGCCCACCTGGAAATATAAATTTTCATCTCTGCCCTCCTGGCAGTTCATGGGATCACTTGATCTCATCTGATGGCCAACCTAGCAATCTGAAATTTCATCACTGCCCCTCTGGCAGTATATAAGGTCTTCCACTGACCTCTCTCCATTGCCCACCTGGCAACTTGAAAGTCCATCTCTGCCCACCTGGGATTTTATGAGATCCTCTGATAATCTCTCTTCCTCATCACTGAGGGTTCTTCCAACTTCTGGTTTACAGATGTAACACATCTCCTATTCTATGTCACTAATGTTTTCAACTTCCCTCAGCCACCTCCTTAACTCTTGTTTCTACTTTCTGGCCAACAAATTTTGAACATAACATTTTACCTTCTTATTCAGAGGCAATTCGTACCTCCAGTCTACCTTTGCCTCCTGCTGCATCTTCAATGTCAGTTGTTTCATCCTTTCTCTTATCTCAATGAGCTCCAGATCCATATCTGGCTTGTTTTTTTTCTTATGGCCTTCTCTCTGACCACGTTCATGGCCTTTAGTGTCCATTTTCACCCTCTTCTTTCCCTCCTGGCAAGTCTGTGGATTACTCTGGATCTGAGAGCATCTCCAACTTTTCCTACAGCTCACCTAGTTGTTCAATTTTCTTCTTCACACTTGCAACAATCCTTTGCATAGAGCATCGATACTTTGTCTCCTTCTTCACCTGTTGTCTACATGTGAAATTAATCTTCTGATACTACTTGATGTGGCCAAACTATCTCCTTCATCTCCTTCACCTGAAATCTACAGACAAAATCAAGCTCTGATACCACCTGATGCAGCCCCCTACCCTCTTGGGGGTTCTGCAACCTCCCAGTCTAGAATCTTTCAATTTATTGAGTCAGATTAACTCTTTGGACCTTTGCTAGACCCCAATTAACTTACATAGGTCCCCTTTTGCTTTTGGTGCAGGTCCTATGATACCCGCAACCTCTCCCTGCGCGCTTATGAAATACCAAGTTTCAAGCGCTAGTTCCTTTTCCCATTAGCCCCTTCCTACATATGACCTCAGGCTATGGCCTCACGTAAACACGTGATTGCGGGGTAGCCAATAGTGGTTTGAGACCAACCTTCTTTTCTCCCCACAATTCACTACTAAGCACCATGTATCCTTTTGTTGATACAATGGTTTCAATTGTGGCACGCTCTAAGAATTTTAGAGTCCGAGCACTTTCTAGCCCTGCAATTAAGCGTGATCGTTGATCTTCAATATCGAGCGATGTCTCTTGGTCAATGGATACAATCTGTCTCTTCTTCTGGATCACGCGTTCTCAGATCCTTACGATCTATCGACGCATGTCCCTTTCAAATCAACGGTCGTGATTTTCTTCGCAATTTGGGTTTCATAGTTTTCAACTCTCAAACCTTACTTTCTCCACAATGACTATCTTCCGAAGTGGAAGATCTGCTAACACCTTTCCTTACCAAACAGACGGCTCAAATGAACCCCTGCTCTCTGCCTTCGGGAATTCATGTTCAACACGCTCCACCTTTTTCTGGAGTGACTTTCTTCGCAATGGTAGATCTCCTGCCATGTGTCCTCCTCAAATCGACGACCCTAGCCCACTTCGGGACTTCAGACTTCAGAAATCTCAATTCTCAACTTCTCCATGCTCGCTTTTTCCCAAATCTTTTTACCTAGAGTACACAATCGGTTGATGTGTTTCCTCCTATAGATCGACAGTCCCCAGCTACTTCGGCTATTTGGACTTCAAGAGTTTCAACACTCCGCCTTCACTTCCTCTTGAAGCTCATGATCCGTCGCCATGCGTCCCTCTGGATCTGACGGTCCATATTTACTTCGGCTCTTTGGAGTGCTTTCACCCAAAGACAACGGATTTCCGCCACACATCCCTCTGGATCGAACGGTCCAGATTATCTTTGGCTCTTCGAGCTTCGGGAGTCTCAACTCCTACGCACTTGTTCCTCCCGAAGTGCTTTCACCTGAAATACACGATCTCTTGATGTGTGTCTCCCCCTTGATCTGACAATCTCTATCTGCTTCGTCTCTTCGGGCTTCGAGAGTTTCAACTCCTACGCACTCGTTCCTCCCGCAGTGTTTTCACCCAAAGACTCAGATCTACCGACACGTGTCTCCTGACGACCAACAACCTGGATCTATTTCGGCCTTCGGCTCTTCGACGATTTTCCTTCTCCTCGTATACGGACTTTGGAAGTTGTAGATCTTGTGCCACCTATCCTTCTTTTCGATAAACGGTCCCTAATCACTTCAGGACTTTGGCAAGTTCACTCTCATGTGCACACAAAGGGTTAATGCATGTGCACTTTACCTTGATCAGACCACTGTCAATCCTTTGCACTCAGATCCAACGGTTGGGATTTTTTTCCTCCTCGACGCGCTCCTTTACTTTCCTGGACACTGATCTAGTGGTCCAGATCTCTCCCTACAATAGATCCAATGACTGCTATCGCTCCTCCTCCCGAGATTTTGATTTCTTTCGACTTGGAAGAGTTAAGTGTTCAAAGGCTTCGGCCCTTGAACTTTCTCCTGGGAACCCATGTATCTTGGGTATCATCTTCGCTTCTAAAAGCGTTATCTCTTCTGAGCTTTAGGACTTGGAATACGTTTGTCTCCTATGCATTCCTTGCGCTATCTCTTCAAAGATTTTTTATTTACTCAGCCTCCTAAGGTTCTCGGCCCTTCTGGTCCCTTCAAAAGGTTCTGGTGCCCTCCTGGCAACCTCTCGCTCAAAGCACACCTTGCTGAGTGTTTTCTACAGAGTGTTCAGTAACTCTGTGAGTAACTTCCTCGGATACTCTTCTCCTTGAACTCGACAGAGAGTCCTCCTCATGCACACTTGCACCTGCTCGATGCCCACTTGGCAGAGCTCCACAGAGTTATCAATGACTTTGTCTCTCTATGCTTCCCCTACATAATTTCTCTTCTAAGTTATTCAACAACCTTTAGGTTTTCCCTTGAATCGTTATCACTCTGGTGTGCCCTCCTGGCACGTTCTTTTCTAACTCCACAGAGTTCAGATGCGCACTCCTTGCGCTAGCTACAAAACCTCCAATGTTCTGTTGTGCACTCCTTGCACAGCCTAAAGAACCCAGAACGATATTACGAACTCAACAAAGATAGATAAATCTATCTTCCTAATGCAGATGAAACCTATCACATACATCTACAACATACATTCATGAAACATATAAACACATAATTGCATAAACAACCATGTGCAGGAAAAACTGTTGTCTTTTTAATTAATATGAAAATCTGATTACAATATGTGAAAGATGGACTAACAATGAGTCTCAGCTCTCTCAAGCTCTCTCAAAGAACTATTCTACCTCCTATTCCTGAGCTTCCGAGCTTCTTAGGCTCTTCTCTTAGAATCCTCCTCCTAACTCTTGTCTCTCATAATCCCCTCTGAATCCTCTCCCTAACTTTCATAATGAAATCTAATACAAAGATCTCCTTACAAAAGAGGGGCTCTACGAGCTTCTCCTCTCTACCGCCTTAGTGCCATCATTGTCTCAGTTAAGACACCTTATCCCTATGGCATTTTATAATGAATGAATATCCAAACCTGACTAAGATTTATACCTGCTTACAGTCAACCATTAAGGCGACCCTATCCACTACATGTACAAAGGCATGGCTTGTTTTTACTCAACCTTACAACACAAATCCGTATAGGATCATATTTCAAATTTAAAAATGGGAGGGTCGGTGCCTCTCCCTTTCTCCAATGCATGCCTACCGGCCCTATGTGTTGGCTTGTTGGCACACCTGTTGATGTGGAAGGATGCTCCTGCATCACAAGATACTTACATAGTTGTCCCTACTATATTTGAAGGCTTCACATTCTAAAATGAAATGTATTTTTGTTTCAACTTTTCCGGAGGTGCAAAACATAAACACCCTTTCTTCCCAAGCTTCCTTTGGTATTTTCCAACATCCAATTTCACAACAGAGTTGATGGAAATTGGCTCTTAATTGAGCAATAATCATTTTGGCTCTCCAAGATATATTGTCCCCTATGTATGTTTTTTGATGATGATTGTAAGTGGGGTTAAACTCTTCAATATAATACTCTTTCTTTCTCCCTAGCCCTTTATCCCAAGTTCTCATGTGGAACCTATCAATAACAAAAGCCTTTATCTTTTTAATGTTTGTAGGGCACATGTTCAAGTGAATATCCCATTTACTAAGCCATTTAATACTTTTCCACATCCATGTCTTCTTTCTTATGCACAATATGTCATTGAATATGACCTTAGGATAATGGTCGTTTTCCATTTGCTCAATTTTTTTTAGATATTTTATGAGACGCACCATAGCAATTGCTTCAATAGGAGAAGCCCCCATTTCACTCAGCATGATATCATAAGGGACTGAACTTTTAATTTTAAACTTGTTTGTAATCAAGCATTTTTTAATCTTCTCAATTTGCTTCCATTGTAAGTCAGATGTAATGTTGTCCCACAATTCACAACCATAGAGAACCATCAGGATCACTAAAAGCCCAAAGAGAGTTTGTGTAGTCTTCCAATCCCATAGCTCTTCCTCTTTGCACCTATTTTGGAAAGCATAGAACGCTTTCCAACCTCCCAAAGTTCTTTTCTTTCTGCAACCTTCCCAACTTATATTTTTGTTGAAGTCAATTCCGAGGTATTTGTAATTTGCTACTTCTTCAAGTAGAACTTATGTGGATTATGTTTTCTTTTGCTAGAGAAAACTACCACTTTCGTCTTGCTAGTATTGAATTGCATTCCCATTGTTCTACAAAAGTTATCAAGGGAAATGAAGTGTTATTGTAGCCCAAGAGTAGATTTAGCAATCAAAATAAGGTCATCTACATACAAAATAAGCCTTACCAAAAACTCACCCAAAAGAGCACCATCATCGTCCTGTAAGTTTAACCACTCTTCAAGTTTGTCTATAAATAAACCAAAAAGGGTAGGGGACAATGGGCGCCCTTTCTTGACCCCAATAACACTCCTAAAACTTTCGGAGATACTAGCTGGCGTTTTGATTTTGACTTTAACCTCCTCATATGGCCTATGGGCAGCTACTCTAAGATGCATAGGAACCCCAAGTTCCTCCATTCTATACCAAAGCTTATCTCTAGGGACCATGTCAAAATCTTTTTTAAAATCGACAAACCAACAAAAGTCTTCCTCTTTTTTCTCCCACACTTTTTCAATGGTGTACCTTGGAGTTATTTCGTGATCAATCGTTGAGTGTTTAGCTCTGAAACATGATTTCCCTTTAGCACACTTATCTCCTTCTTCCACCCACTTTCTGATTCTATTTTCTAGCATACTTCCAAATAACTTTGCAAACAAGGGGTTTATCATTATGGTCCTATAGTTGGAGGGATTGTTGACATCACCACTCTTGAAAAGTGGTATTTCTAGGCTCGTTGTCCAATTTGTACGGAATCCCTGTTGAATGATGTTGTTGAAAATCTTCATAATGTGAGGTGCAAGAGTTTTTGAACCCCACTTTAGATATTCTGCTTGGATTTCAACTAAATCTTTTGTTTTTCCAACACCCAAATTTTTGATACCCACCTCAATCTCTTGCATGGTAAAGAGCTCAGTAGTAGTGTTGACCAAGGGAGGGGGGTCAACCTTCGGATCTTGCTCATAAAGTTGCTTTGCATACCTGAACCATTGATAAGTTGTGATATTATTTTCAGTTTGTTTCTTTCTTGTTTGAAGTTCCTTCCAGAATAAATTGGGGTTATTTTTCCCGAAGAAGATTAGTTCCTCCAACTCCTTGAGATTATGAAATCAACTTTTTTCTTTCTTGCAATTTGTTTGTAGGATTTTATGTTTATTTCTTTCTGTCTTGATTCTTTCAAAGTTTTCTTTGTTGTTTTTCATTCCTCATCAAACCAAGCATTAACCAGAAAACAGTTTGTTTCATATTTCCTATTTTTTTCTCTTTTGCATTATGTAAGTGCACTTTGAATTAAATTTGTTAGCTCATGACTATGGAGGCCCTGGCACGGAATTTTCTCCTTGTTAACCAGCCTCTCTAGCACTATATTGAAGGTGTTACAATTTTTTTGAGTCAAAAGAATTATTCCCATTGAAGGAGGTTGTTGATTGCGCTAGTTTTTTGTCCCATGTTGATGTTGTTCAGCCCAAGTGAAACTTAAATAGATCGGTCTATGATCATATTTCAACTCCCACAGTTGTTCACTAATCAAAACTTCTTCCATTTTCTCACACAAGCCATGCGATCAAATTGCATAGTACACTACACTTGAACCATTATAGGTATTGCAGGTGAAATTGCATAATTCACCCATCTATCCAACCCATTACAAATGATTAAGTCAAATGCCCCACATAGAGTAAACAACTACTCCCCAAAAAGGTTGCAGCTTTTTTTGTCCTCTAAAAATCTTGTCCACTCATGATCTATTTCTTTTGTAAGCCAAATGGGATTGGATTCTTACTTACAAGGAAGAATACTAGCTTGTTCACTTGTTGTCCTAGCATTGAAATCACCCACTATAAGGACTTCACTTAGTTGAGATTGCATTGCAATATCATTTTTTAAGGATGCAAAGGGGTCTTTGTGGTCAATCCCCCTACCTTTGTAAGTTTTTGAAACTTGTAGGGAAAAATAACATGCTGCAATTCTGATGATGTTTCCATTTTTTGATATTTTAAACCAAATGAATTGTTTATTTGAGTATTATCTTTCTAACTGAATGAGACGACCTTTTTTTTTCCTCACTAAGACCATGATACCCTTGTATCCTTTACCATTATCAGTTTCCTTGTTCCACACTACCATATTCACATACCCTTCACACATAGGTATCTTGCACCCTTCATGCTCATGTGTTATGTCTCTATCTTCCAGGATAGGTCCTAACCCAGGCCCCCGCCTCCAAGGATAATGATCCAAAAAGATCTTTTACACGGCTATGGTTGAGTTATTAAGCATGTGTTGATTAACCAATTAGGAATCTTAAATAAAGAGGAAGAAGTTAAAGAAGAATCATAATAGCCATATACACATATGCAGATTTGAAATAAAGCATAAAAAGAAGAAAACCATAAACACCAATGTGATAACGGAGTTCGACAATCTCGCCTACGTCTCTGGGCCTTTGTCTTAGTGGGTGAGGCTTTCTTATTTCTGTTCAAATCTCAATAAGTACATTATAGCAGTGCCAAAAGGTTACAAAACTGATATAGTCTTATTCTACCAGATCTCAAGAACCCAATAGAAGAAACGACACTCAAATCAGATGACCAGAGCTCCCAGAAATGGCCTGCAAAGGTGCGCTCCTCAACAGCTTCCCTGCATAAAAATGGATTTGGCTTGGAAAATGTTCAGCATAAACCTGCTCTAAATCTCCTCCCATGGCCTCAAGAAGGCCTGGTTTATATATATATGAAGTTGGTAACCATCTCCCAACTTCCCCCCAATATCTGGCCTCAAAAAGGGCCCAATATCCCCCAAAAAGGGCCAAAAATCTCCAAAACGGGCCTGAAAATCAATAAAAATCCATTAAAAATCTTATTGTATAGTTAAAAATCCATATTTTGGCTAATATTGGGTGCATCCCCCAAATGCACTAGCCCCTGGTCCTATGGGTGTGCTCCACGTGACCTCGTGCTGTCATCTATGCGTTGGCCCCCAACTGGTTAGCGCCTGGTCATTTGTTGGAATACCATGTGGCCAGGGCTGATCCCCTATTCCTTCACGCATGCTCCAGTCTATATAGCCCAAGGTTAAGCTCCTGGTCGACAAGCTAGCTCGACCGACCGAGCTAAAACCTTATCCACCGCACTAAAATTAATATACGGTCGGGTCCTATGGTGAAAACCTCGAAACTGAGTGTTGGAGTCTTATCCATTCGCACCAAAGGGAAGAGTCTAGGTCATATAGTGTGGTCCGATCGTAACTTGTGCCGAGGGCTGGGGCTAGCCCCAGCCCTTACTCCCCCCATTCGAACCCACACTTCAACATAAATATAAACGAATAAGAATAAGGTATAAGCACTACCTGCTATCACCCCATAAATTATGGGAATCAACTGGTGACTAGGATATTATCTGTTTCTAGTGTTTTGGTTGACAAATGATTTTTCATTCTGCAAATAATTTGAAAAAAGAAAAAGAAAAAAGAAAGAAAAAGGAAAAGAAAAAGAAAAGAGGGCATAAAAAAAAAAATGAAATAAAAGCCCCATGCAATAATAGTAACTTGGCCATACCTTTCAAGCATGGCCAAGTTCTTTTTAAATTTAATGTTGATAGGTTAGTGAATAAATCTGACCAGACTGTCTAATCCTGGTCAGATAGCCCTTAGGTTAGAATAGTGAATAAATCTGACCAGACTGTCTAATCCTGGTCAGATAGCCCTTAGGTAGAGTAATTTCTTAATCCAACAGTTTAATCTGGGTCAATTGTCCTAGGAAGATAGGTTAGCATGTAGGTTAGTTGTTTCATTTGTTTCACCCCAATGAAACCAGCTTAATGAAAATTTTACACCATGTCTCAAATGCCTAAGAATAGTTTGGTCAAAGTCCCTTGGTGGTGTCTATGTGAAAAGTTTGAGAAAAACCCGTAAGAGGCAATTATCCTAAGTTTTTGCAGCACATATTTCTCCACTCCTGATTTATGCTCCATGCACTTTTCAACGGTCCAGATTGTGGCACCCAGATCTACGGCGCACAGAGCATTCCGGACCCCCCCCCGACCATTCTACCTTTAACCGGGGGGGGTCCAGAATCGGTAATAAGGATTGCACACATCTGGAAGGCCCAGAGACGAGCGCTGAATTCAAAGGCTCAGATTTGATTCCGAACCCCCCCGTCCATTCTGCCTTTAATGGAGGGGGAGGGGGTCCAGAATGAGAGATAAAAGGCACGCTAAGATCTGCGGCCAGGAAACGGGCGCGCAGATCAACGGTTTAAGATGGTTTTCGGACCCCCCTGATGTTCTGTTTTTAACCAAAGGGGGGGGTCCAGAATTGTTATTCTCCTCTGGCAGGCCCCTGGTCATACGTGGCGTCAACGTATTGGTCCTGAAGTCCCATCTTCCATCTGCTATCTGACAGCCCCCGTCACTCATGGACGTCATCTCCCACTTGTTCCACTTGCTCCCGAGTTGTGTCCCTTCCCATAACTGCTGTCAGTCCCTGCTGTCCGTCTCTTACCCCTTTTCACTCATGACCAGCCTCTTATTGCGATTTTCACCTCCCATCACCTCCAATCCCTTGCAGCCACGTCACCCGTCCGTATGTTTTGGCCACCGTCACCTGCCATCTCACCCCCAAGTGGCTCGTTGTCCATTTATTACGGGATAACATACCCATTATCCTGCTGACCTATCTCTCGCGTCCAACCGACCCCAGTTTTAAATAAAACTACCATTTTCCCACTCCATTCACTATTCCTCCATCGCACCATATTACCTCTTACTCCTCCATTGCATTCCCGTCGCATTCATCCACAGTCAGTTGACCCCACTAACTTCGTGTTTATTGCAGGTACTGTTGCAGAGATGGTGTCAAAGCAAAGACAAACAGAAGGAGAGGAGAATCCTTTTCTCCCGCCTCCTATCGACCTGGAAAAAATACCATTGGTCGACAAAGACAGATTGATTGCGGATACCATATGCGATTTCGATTTCTCAAACCTCCAGTCATGGCTCAGGGAAGTTTTCCTGGACCAGAGCGATGAAATTGGACTCTGGGAGTCCAATTTGCCCCTCTACCTTTTTCCCCAAATCCACCATTTTCCTGAGTTTGCGCTTAAATGCCAAGCTCATTATATTCCCGAATATAGAGTCGTCGTATCCTCATCTGGAGACACCCTGTTCCTCATTACACCCCAAGACATCGACCAGATGATGCAAATTCCCCATGCCGACTCTGCGTCTCCTTTCAACCTTGAAATCCTAACTGAGTTATATCAGAAGATGACCTTTCCCTAGAGAGCTCAAATATTCGAGCTTTTCCTTCCCACCTCCACTTAATTCCCTTCCACAAATCCCCCTTACCCATCATCCATGTTCTCCACCAAAGGAAACCCAGTCATTTCCTCCCTTTGCGCTCTGCTAGGATACTATTCCGACAAATGGGTAGATGAGCCCATTCTGGGATTTCTATCTATTTTCTCCAATGATGAAAATCCCACCACTCAGTTTGATTTCAGCACCTTCTTGGACGACAATATTCACGAACAGTTCGTGAATTTTGGCACGAAGGGTATGTTTAGATATTCGTCTATATTGGCATACATGTTTGTTTATTTTCAAGCAGACAAATTCAGTTTTTCCATGCAAAAGATGGACACAGATGGAAGGCCTCAGCCAGTCACCGCATGGACTTCTTTGCTGAAGCATAACTCCACAGAGTATAGCTTCAAGGCTTTCATAGATCTTTTCTATCACCCGGTGGTAAGCATGTTGAGTGGCAGGCCCAAGCCACGAATTAATGATGAAGTCCAGAGAATTCTACATCTCTCGGACAATGCAAAGACAGGGGACTGTTACCTGTATCAAAACCACACCGAGATCAGAGTTTTCGGGTGCGAATTGGCGCCCTACAAGCTGCCCAAGTATGTGCCGGTAAGAATCTTTGCATTAGAGTATATTAGACAGATCATGAATTTTGATGAGATTCATTTTGTATCATTGAAGAAGAAACAACAACTTCGAATCAAGGGGCAAATTGGCTCCTTCATCTGCAACAGTCAAGGCGCCGGGGAAGAAGCTGATAGAATGTTGAGAGAAATGAAATTCTTTATGAGTTTCCCATGGCACTATGATACATGCGGGATCATTTCATAAATGCGGATGAAAAATAAAAACATCCTGTATGTTCATGAGTCCAAGCCCGAGATCAAAAAATTTGCCAATCAAATAGTGTGGGTGCCTGACACATTGATTGAAGAGGAACAACAAGTTCCCCCAGCCATTGTACCACCAATTACTACACCACAGGTCCCTGAAGAAAAGAGGCCTCGACAGGATTCATCTTCGCCTGTCACGGAGGTGTCTTCTGAAGAGTTCCAGTCGCACACAAAAAGGCCCAAGACAACCACAGTTCCCGATCCAACTGGAGAATTACAAGTTCCTCCTTCCACAGTAACCAAGCCGGTCATTCCACCTTTTGGCTCAATCCAGTGTAAGGAGATCACCACAGCAGTGCCAAAGAAGTCCACAGACTCTCCATTAGACACTCAGTCAGACAAGACTGGGCCCAAGTTGGGCATTTTCGAGAAGTACGAGCTGATCAAGAAAAGGAACAGGACCCTCACCAGCAGTACTTACACCCAGTTTCGAAAACAGTCATCCACCGCGCAGCATAGGCTACTATCTGCATTCGACACAGAAAGAGGCAGGATGCACATGGCCTTTCTACAGGCATAGGTACCAGATCCCAAGGTAATAACAGACTACAAGAGAGCCACCTTCGAGTTCCATATGAAGGACGTGCATCCAGCAGATCAGATGGATCTGCACAAGCAGACAGGGGAGATGGTATTCCACACATTGGCGCATGCTTCTGCATCTGTAGCCAAATTGCAGGTGTCACTCAACAATGCACAGACACAACTCAAGTTGGAGAAGATTTCATCCTTTGCAAAAGATAACAGAATTAAAACTTTGGAGGAGCTGGTCCTCAAGATTGGCTATGATCCCTCCAACGTCAAAGATGCAGAAGAGATGATAAAGAAGAAGAATGCAGATATCACCTCCTTGAGGAAACAGCTGAAGCTTCCTCCTACAGAAGACTCACAGGCGAAGAAGATAGCAGAAAAGGAAGGCGAGAAGGAAGAAATGCTTAAGCTGCTCATGGAGCAGAATGCTCAGCTCAAAGAAATGGAAGCTGAGATGGAGATATTATTGAAAGAGAAAGAGCAGTTGAAGCCAATGGAAGGCATTCCATTGAGTGTTATCCCAATTGCAGGATTGAGCACAGCAGCAGCAACAGCAATTCCATCTGCAACACCAGTGACACCACAAGAGGGAACAACAAACCTCACCAAATCCATGGAGAAGATGAACCTGCAAGAGACAGAAATCAGCAGGCTGAAGAAAGAAGTTGAGAACCTCCAGGAACTCAAAGCTTCTTTCCAAACCAGTCTATCCAAAGAAAAGAAGGTAACTAAGCGGCTCAGGAAGGAACTACAGCAACTCCAAAAGCAAACCATGGCAGGAAAGACTTTGGCTGAGGTCAAAGAAAATGTATGGACAGACATCACAAAGTCCATAAATGAGATCTGGCCCACGATCCAAATCATGTTTGAGTAGAACGAGTTGGTCCAGAGGAGTAAACGGGCTATTGAGAAGATCATAGTAGAATTGGGAGATAGACCAACTCAGGCAAATGACATCATCAAATTTCTCAATTCTAAGACCAGAGAAGAACTAGAAGAGTTGAAGATCAAAGACAGAACAGAGACCATCCTGGAGGTCAAAAGAGTTTTGACCAAGAGAGGTCTAATGCTTCAGCTGGAAGAAAAGGTTCAGATCATGGACCAGGGGGTACAAAAGTTTTTTAATAAGATTGAGGCTCT
>JASDQU010435356.1:43426-58432 GCA_032191745.1 Picea mariana
GGGGGTACAAAAGTTTTTTAATAATATTGAGGCTCTCCAAAAGAAAGGTCTACGTGGTCTAAAAGTTATTAATGATAAACTGATGACACTTCCGGATTATAAGAAGAGATTGGCTGAGGTGTCCAAGGACAGTTCAAAATTTGCAGGCATACAAGGGAGAATCACTGGCAAAGCTTTACTGGATGCCCTTCAGTTGGACATCAGTATCCAACACGAGATTCGATACATATTCCTCACTAAGCCCACATTCGCTAAGTATACGGAAATGGACGAAGTGTATCGGAGACTGCTCAAAGTCACTGTGCCGAGTCATATCATATGGGAGGAACTCTGCGATCTGCTTGATTAGCAGATGAGCTGTCCAGGTCCAGTCACCTGTCCAGTCAGAAGAGGTTGTGCAGGAACCTCGCCAACGACCTACCCCAGAAATTCCGCATGCAGTTGTACCAAGTCATCAAGCAGTTTTGATTAGTTAAATTAGTTAGACCAAAAATAGAATGAGCACGTCCTGATCAGTTATGACAGGAATGTTTGTAATTTGAATGATAAATACTTCACCTTTAGAAGTATTGGGGGTTGTTGATCTTCACACCCTGAGGTTATCAGACTGTACCATTTTTGAAGAGATCTGCCATTAATGAAAAGGAGGCACTTTTACACGATTCTTGCGTGTATTCACTGGTGATGTTTATTCTCTAAGTTGAATGTTATTCTTACTTTGTGATCATATTGTTTTCTGAAACTAATCTTTAAGAGTAACGTATGTTGCAGGATTTATCTTAGACACCCTGTTTCCGACTCTGAAGATTTTAATGTTTATCTTCTGATGTTTTCAATTAAGAAATTCTTAAATGCTTTTTAGTTGAACGTATCTTCTCATATTTTCTTCTGTCCATCATTTAAGCTACTAAAATATCTAGTGAGTATATTTTCTCGCCCTGTGGAAGTCTTCTTGATCGTTTCTGGTTGTATTTCATATTTAATTAAATACAGACCCCATAGCCCAATGGAAGTGTAGACTGTCTCAACCAATTCAAAAGCACTTTTACAACAAAACCTACCTATTTCTTTAACTAACCTAGCATCTGAAGTTAAAAACAAAGCTAAATCATATAGAAAGATCCCTCTCTAAAGCTAGAAGGGCTAGATCCCAGCTTTAAAAGTGGTTGGATAAAGTTACCTTTTGTAGATTTCTTCTGTTTCAACCTCTAGGAAATTTACCAAGTGCTAACACTACCCACAGGTAGCCTGGCTAGCCCAACCCTGTCAAGACACTTGGCCTGGTGGAAGGTCCACGATTCGAACCTATGAAACTCCAATATTTTTTCAAACAATCAGTTAATACCTGGGTGCCACGTGGCACCACCTCATTCACCGAGTATATTTCCGCATGTCGACCATCGATTCACCCATGTGTCTACCACATCACTCTGCCACTTTACCTACCACTGGATCTGTGACTTCCATGTGTCGTACGGATGTGCCACATCACCTGTACAGACATGCCATGTGTCACCACTACAAGAGTGACATGTGTCACTCCCTAACTGGTCCCATGTACCTGTTCACGTCAACATCTGTACGCATAGTCATCCTGCCATGTGTCATCTCCAGAGGCTTCCAACTGTGTCTACCACGTTAGTTGTATGGTCGTATGACCTGTACAGTCATCTTCCACATGGCACTATACGGACTATACAGTCATCATTGTTTTTACCTGTTTGGAAAAATGAACAAATCGCCATAACTTGAGCATACGATGTTCGTTTGAGCCCGTTTAAGTTGTGTTGGGTTCGTATCGACGAGGTATACACACATGTCTGTTTTGAAGGAATTCTGAGAACTTTGATTTTTAGGCCTTTTTGAGCCCCATCAAGCTCCTGGATCTAATTCTAGATCACACCTCCCCACTAAAAGACCTTTTGGTCCCCAAAAGGTTACTGACTATTCATCAATCTCAGGAGAGGCCACCTGGCTTGTTCCCTATCTCTGAACTTTGTCCTGTGCACATGTCTCATCAAGATCAACTGTAACACAATCATGACAACTGGTAGCATATTGTTAGCCATTTGAACCCTGACACATCTTACTGAAGCCACTATCATCCATGTAGAAAGAATTATTAATGATAGCATCAAAAATACGACTAGAAATGAGCTAATATGTTTGTAATATTTGCACGACATTAGCTTATCTTGAAGCAAACTGTGATTGATTTTCCATTCCACAATCATCTCTTGTTCTTGCTTAAGATCTATTACTTGACTTGAAACAATTATAGGTTTGTTGCTTGCTTGAGCTGCCTTGTTTAATTGTTCCGTAGTTTGAAGATTTTTATTTGCCTTTACATGATGAGTATGAACCACATATTCTTGACCCAGTTTGGTTAAATGATATTGATTATTTACCCTGTAGATGATTGCTTTATGATCATACAAGTATGGACTACATAATACCATTCCACATTCACTTAGTGGCACCACATCACATGTTACCTCATCCACATACTTACATGAAATTGAAAATTTTAATGTGCACTGCTTTGATATGTGCATTTGATGATTGTTGCTTATCCATTTAAGTGTGTAGGGCTTATGATGTATCTATGTTTTTAATCCCAATTTCTTAACCAATTCCTATGAAATTAGATTATATTGAGATCCACTATCTATCAATTTGTCTACCTTAGTGTGTCTCATGATGACCTTTATGTGAAACAATTTACTTCTACAATCAAATCCTTCACCAATTTTACCTAGCATTCCAACCAATGAGATCTTAGATTTGTCACATGAATCTGATCCCAAGTCTATGGGTCGTGTTGTCGCAGCAACTATTTGCCTCCCTTTCTTTTCCTTGAACCACTTTGGCCTCTTCTCGGGATGCAATTGCCAACAACGGCCCTCATCATGCCCCTCTTTCTTGCAATGCTTGCAAGAGGGCCTCTCTTCCTTTCTTTCCACTGAATTTGACTTCTTTCCATGCCACTTCCTCTTGTCTGCTTTTCTTGAAGATGATTCCCCTGATACTCCAACACCTGTTTTCCCTACTTCAATGTATGTCGCCTGAAAAGAAACGTCATCAAGAATGGTTGGTCCAAACATGAATACAGTATTTCGAATATGTGCAAGTAAACCTTCTAAATACTTCATAAGAGTTTCTTGAGTATGTAAAGGAATATCTAACATCAATGCCATTTTACGAAATTCATCTATATACTCTTGCACTGTTTGTCATTTTCTTATTTTTAAAGCTTGCCATTCGATTAACGCTTTATCTTTATAACCCAAAGGATAGAATTTCTTTCTAAGTTCAAAAATGAAACTTTGCCATGATGGAAATACATTACCCACTTGTTGCGTGCCATTTTGCAACTTTCTTTGCCACCAGATGAGTGTTGTGCTTGCAAGTCTCAATGATGCCAACTGGATTTGTGTGGCCTCATCCTTGATTTGTTGCACACTGAATAGACCTCCATCTATCTGACCCAATTGTCAAGTCTCTCTGCATTAATATCACCATCATATATGGGTAATTCGAATTTAACATCCAGTTTTAATAAAGGAATTCCATTCTTATGTTTATGAACATGTTTCTTTGCATTGGATTTAGAACTTGAACTTGAAGAAGAAGGAGAAGAAGGAGGTGATGATGGAGGTGAAGGAGGAATTTTAGGAGGATCCTCTCCTTCTTCTTGTTTTCCCTTTGAAGATTCACCAAGAACTAGTCTCTTTCGTTCCAAGTAATCTTCATACAAAACCTTCATCATCTCTGACATGGCAAAGAAAGTTTTTTGAAACTCTTTCTCATCCTGAGAAAGTCTCTCTTCTGATGTCATCCTCTCGCTTTGAGAAGTTCTCTTTCTCAATCCAATCAATGGATTCTCTTCAACAAGATCGCCTTCCCCATGAAGTAGCTTTTCCCTGGTTAACATGCAAAACTCAAATCCAAACGTCGACTAGCTCTGATACCACTTGATCCGAAAAGATCTTTTACACAACTATGGTTGAGTTATTAAGCATGTGTTTATTAACCAATTAGGAATCTTAAAGAAAGAGGAATAATTTATAGAAGAATCATAACAACCATATACACATATGTAGATCTGAAAAAAATCATAAACAACAACAAACCATAAACACCAATGTGATAACGGAGTTCGGCAATCTCACCTACGTCTCTAGGCCTTTGTCTCAGTGGGTGAGACTTTATTATTTCTGTTCAAATATCAATAAGTACATCATGGCAGTTCCAAAAGGTTACAAAACTGATTTGGTATTGTTCTACCAGATCTCAAGAACCCAAAAGAAGAAATGAAACTCAAATCGGATGACCGGAGCTCCCATAAATGGCCCACAAAGGTGCACTCCTCAACAACTTCCCTGCATAAAAATGGCTTTGTCTTGGAAAATATTCAGCATAAACCTGCTCTGAATCTCCTCCCATGGCCTCAAGAAGGCCTGGTTTATATAGATATGAAGTTGGTAACCATCTCCCAACTTCCCCCCAAGATCTGGCCTCAAAAAGGGCCCAATATCCCGCCAAAAGGGCCAAAAATCTCCAAACAGGCCTGAAAATCAATAAAAATCCATTAAAAATCTTATTGTATAGTTAAAAACCCATATTTTGGTTAATATTGGGCACAACCCCCAAATGCGTTGGCCCCTGTTCCTATGGGCGTGCTCCACGTGACCTCACGTTGTCATCTATGCACTAGACCCCAACTCGTTAGCTCCTGGTCGTTTGTTGGAATACCATGTGGCCAAGGTTGATCCCCTATTCCTCCGTGCGAGCTCCAGTCTATATATCCCAGGGTTAAGCCCTCGGTTGACAGGCTAGACCGACTAACCGGGATAAACCCTTATCCACTGCACTAAAATTAATATATGGTGAGGTACTATGGTGAAAACCCTGAAACTGAGGGCTAGAGTCTTATCCATCCGCGCCAAAGGGAAGAGTCCAGGTCATATAGCATGGTCTGGTGGTAACTTGTGCTAAGGGTTGGGCCTAGCCCTAGCCCTTACTCCCCCCATTCGAACCCACACTTCAACATAAATATAAACGAATAGGCATAAGGTATAATCACTACCTGTGGGCATCCTGGCTAGCCCAGCCCTCTCAATACACTCGGCCTGGTGGAAGGTCCATGGTTCGAACCTATGAACTCCAATATTTTGTCAAACAATCAGACAATACCTAGGTGCCACGTGGCACCACCTCATTCACCGAGTATATTTTCATGTGTCGACCGTCGATTCGCCCATGTGTCTGCCACATCACTTTGCCACTGTGCCTACCATTGGACGTGTGACTGCCACATGTCTTACGGATGTGCCACGTCACCCATACGGACGTGCCATGTGTCACGAAAGCAAGGGTGACACATGTCACTCCCTGACTGGTCCCTTGTACCTGTCCAAGTCAGTGTCCGTACACCCATTCAACCTGCCACGTGTCACCTCCAGAGGCTTCCAACTGTGTCTGCCATGTCAGTTGTATGGACGTACGGCCTATACAGTCATCTGCCACGTGGCACTGTACAGACTGTATGGACTTGAGCATATGACGTCTGTTTGAGCCCGTTCAAGTTGTGTTGGGTTCTTATCGATGATGCCTATGCACACGTTCATTTTGTAGCCATTATGAGAACTTTGAGTTTTATGCCTTTTTGAGCCCCATCAAGCTCCTAGATCTGATTCTGGATAAGATAACCTCTGCAGTTCCAAAAAAATAGTCTTAAGGAAACATAGGTATAGTCAAATTGCTACTTTTTTTGGCCTACAAGACTCAAAGTTGAGTCTTCACCCCTATTTTCCCATACTATCCTTGTTGCATAGTTCCCTGCTAATGAATTTATTGTCGCTTCTTGGCTACCACCTTGTGGTCCTGTTTTAGAATGAGGACCGAAAAAGGAAATAACAACTTTTTCTTTGAACAACCATTCCCTTTTTCCCTCATCCCTTGCTACCCTAACCTTTGACATATCTTCCCTTATTTCGTCTTGTTGTCTAATAGTTAAATATTTGTCTAGAAAAAAGAGAGAGCCCCTTAAGAGTTGCTTCTTGCCTAGGTGAATATGCTTGTCACGTGTGCTTGAAATTATAACTTGTATGGGCCTAGCTCTCTTGTCACTGGGCTTACCCACCCTCCATGCTTGGAAAATTCGACCTTGCCAAAGCATCTTGTCCTTCAAAAATTCACTTGCAAGATCGAGATTACATTTATTTTTTACATACTCTCTCACACCTTTGATAATTATGTTTGATGCTCTAACTTGTATTTCTTTGATTTCTCTATCTTGCATTTCGTCCCCCTGGATGTTTGTTTCTTTTTCCATATTAGCAGAATTGTTAATAACTTGTGCCCAAGTTTTGGAATTTTTTGTAAAAGCTCTTTTCTCTTCAACCCTTGCTTTCACTCCATGGGTGTCTTCTTGTTCAATTGTTTTCCCTTCATCTTTAGATGTTTTACAACTCATCACATCTCTAATTTCCACAACAAATTCTTCCCTGATTTTCCCAGCATCCTTCATGCCTTTCCATTCATCCTTTGCTACCAAAAGGGCTTCTTACAACAATGTCACTTGATCTTTTAAAACTTTATTGCTTTCTGTTAAGCTCTGATTTTCTACTGTCAATAGATGGATTTTAAGGTCTCTCTCATGCTCTTTGACTTCCAAACCTCTAATCTCCTATTGGAATTTAGTAACTCTTACACATACAGGTCAGGTGACCAAGTGAGATGTGTGGATGTGGGATTGTACAAGGCATAATCACTATTTCCTTTAGTCCTATTGTTGCTACCCCCTTGCAAAAGAGGCTTGTTTGAAAGTTTGTTATGGAGGGCCAATTTTTTCCTTATCTACTCCCATTTTAGATGAGCAACTCTACATTTTAAAATACCTCGAAATTGTTTGGCATTGACCCAAACCCACTTCCTTGCTCTGCTTGAAGAGGAAATTTTCACTTGACCTAAATGGTTTGTTTCACCAAATATGGGTATCTCTTGTCCATTTTTCATGTGTGTTGAATGTATTGCCATTGCCATGGGGGACAAGAAAAAACACAAAATAAGGAATAGGAAAATACCTATTTTTCTATTGGGGACAAAGGACTGAAAATTGCCAGGGGACCACCTATAAAAATCTCTCAACTAAATTCCAAACCTCACACTGTTCCCATCATAGTTGTTCCCTCATTGTTCTCATCGTAGCTCCTTCATTGTTCTCGCATTGTTCACGTCGCATAGCCTTATAATTCTCCTTGCTCCTCTCCTGCTATCCTTTTTCTTGTCGCTATCCATGTTCATGCTATCCCTTTGTTATCCCTGTCCCTATTTTTGTTCCTATTATCCTGCGATAGAAAGTTAACATGGGAAGCTATCCAATAGAGTACCCTCTCAATCATACAACAAGGAATTATTGTGTTGTTTAAATAGAGAAAGAAATTATTTTGTCTTGTGATAAAGAGTTTGGTAAACATCAAATCATTAGACACAACCCCATTGGGACCCTCCAGCTTCAAGCATTGAAAACAATCTTGACAGGCACAACTTCTGGTCATGCATAACAGTTGGATGTTGGCCAAGTGGCTAGCGATTTCAGACACCGGGTGCATGTCTATATTCTTCAATATCTCCACCAGGTGGGTTAACCAGGCATGTGGGTATCACATTTTTCCCGTTTAGTTTGTTGTTCATGGAATGAATCATCATCTCATTGCTCCTGCTGCAGCAAGAAGAGGCGTAAGAAAATTATGGAAGATCCTGTATTTTGGTTACAAAATAACACCCCTTCATATAGTATGGTAGCTCTGACTATTCTTTGATTCGTTGGCTGGCTGGATGGGTACCTGGACTCACACATGAATCTAAGTCTCATTCGTAGCCCCCTCTGAGTCTAGTTCATAAGATCCATTGAGGAGAGTTTTTATCCGCCAATGACAGGATTGAGGACCCATAATATTTTGCATTGAGGTCTTCTTCAGTTATCTTCCCTAGGAGGGAAGCTTTGGGCGAGGGAGAGGATAAGGGGGAACAATACCACGGGGGCCTAATCTATTTTGGTTATACGAG
Source organism: Picea mariana (assembly GCA_032191745.1). Taxonomy (NCBI): domain Eukaryota; kingdom Viridiplantae; phylum Streptophyta; class Pinopsida; order Pinales; family Pinaceae; genus Picea; species Picea mariana. The sequence continues at coordinate 51,500 of JASDQU010435356.1, forward strand.
GGAGAATTGGGTCATCAAGGAACATCTACGTTAGTGTATGTGTTCAATATGCTTCTCCTCCTTTTCTATGGTGTATTTTAGAGAGCCTAAAAACTATTTGATCAGTCTGTAACATATTGTTGCATCTAATTGTGTGCAGTTGATTTCCCAACAACCTTGTTTTTCACCAAAATCACAGAATCAGGTTCATCCCTCAATCTGATATTTTACTTCTCCATCAGCTATAGCATTTCAATACTTTCATGTATGGTCATCTTATTTCTTGTGCCTTCAACTCTAATTCTTGCATATATATTACAGAAAAACATTTGCTTTAGAAGACTCCTCTATCCTTTTATGTGATACATTGAAGACATTTTTTGCCATATATTATATGTCATGATATAAGCACAATAAAGCACAAAAACATATTTTTAATCTAGAACTAACCCTATAGTATATTATGTCCATGATACAAGCATGGTGAAGTACAATGACTATATTCTATGCATGAAGGAGAGTGATTATATTCTTCGTGGTGATATAAGAATGGTAAGGAACAAAACAATATTTTCAATTTAGGACTAATCCTATATTCAAGCACAATGAAGCATGGTGATTATATTCTCTACGGTATATAAAAGCATGATGCTTATATTATGTGGTAAAATTTTGTATTATCTACAGTGATACAAGAAAAATTATTATATTCTATAAGGTGAAGCATGGTGATTATATTATACCCAATGATATCATATTATATAAGGTGATACAAGAACAATGATTCTATTAGTTAGGGACCTAACTGTTAGAATGTTGTGTTCGTTTAACCATTGACAATGTCACAACATTGTCACCCAGCCATAGGCACAAAGCCACCCCTCGAGCACCGTAACCTTTTCTAGATAGAATGATTTTGGAAGTAGCACTAGACCCAAAAGGATAACCAAGAGAGAGAAAGAGAGAGAACCTTTCTCCAAAGGTAGTGCACCAAGCAGAAAGTCCCAAACCACAGACTGAGACTAGTACCCAGTTGCAGTCGTTGCAGCTGCACTCTTCCTCTAGACTTGCACACCACTTTCTTGAGTGTGAGTGTGTTACCAAATGAGCTCAAGTGCCTTCTATTTATACTAATCTGGCCACATGAACAGGTGTCTCTTCAAGTAGGGCCTACCTGTCCTTTTCTTCATATAATACTTCAATATTACTTATTATGTTGAGCCAACTTGTCTTCTAGGGTTTTCACACAATGTTTAGGTTTCCTCTTTTTTCCAGAATATTTTATTCTTGTCAAAGGTTTATCCATGGAGGTTAATACCTCTCGCAGCTACCAAAACATCAACACTCCCTCTTAGCTAGGGGGGTATTTAACCATGATGTTCCCTTTTGGTCTTCATAGCCTTTCTCACTATGTCGTGATCCTCTCTTCATGGTTATGCAGACCATGATACTAGTAGCATCATTACGTCACACATGGATACACCCATATGGACATGTCAATCTCGTCTAGGGGGCACAACCCACTAGAGAACACTAGAGCTATATCTCGTAGTGTGTGTCACCATCATCATCATGGGCTACACTTGCATGTCGTGCTCACCCATGGATACACCCATGTCATGAGTATAATCATTATCCATCCATCTCACATGGCATGGGAAATACCTACATGGTCTTGTTGATCGGTAGCATCACCAGAGATACACAGGCTATCTCATGATCATCCATATCATATTATGATCAACACCATTACAGTCATAAAATTTCTCGACTACTCTACTAGTGTACTAGACTATCTCAGTAGTGTAGAAACAACTCAGCATACCAGACCATCTCACTGGAGCAGCCTATAGCTTGGAATAAAGCCTACAAAGCAGCATGAATCCTACAACTCGACATAATGCTTGCAACGTGACATGAAGCCTACAAATCGGCACAAGGCCTACAACTCAACACAAATCCTAAAAATTAGCACAAAGGCCTACAACTCAGCATGAATCCTAAAACTCAACATGAAGCCTACAACTCAACACAAAGCCTACAACTCGACATGAAGCATACAACTTGACACAAAGGCCTATAGCTTGGCACGAAGGCCTACAACTCGACATAAAGTCCTACAACTCGGCATGAAGGCCTTCAACTCGGAATAAAGACCTACAAGATCCTTCTTTTTGAATTCTTCCATCAAATCCCTTTAACTGAGAGAATCCTCGAACCACGATTTCGTCTGCTGCATGTCCCTATGCATCCTGCAAAGTGTCAAGAAAACTTGCTTCTTCCTGATCAATGACTCCCTCTGAAGTTTGACTCCCTCTGAGTCCTTTCAAGTCTTGCTTTTATGTGGTAACCTTCCTGGAATGCGTAGGATAACCTGCTTGAAACATAAACAACAAGAGAAAAAGTATTTCCAATATAATATCATGTTATATAAGAACATATCAATGTCATGGTAATTCATTATAGCATTACCAAGGTGTCCTACATGAGAACAAGAACAAGAAATAACTCTTAGAGGAGATGTTAGTTCATATTGCATTTAAGTACAATGAACATTTATATTAATAGTATATGCTACTAAGTATTCATTTGTTCCTAGCATTAATAAAATCTAAAGGATTGTAATACTTAAGCAACAATAAAAATATCAAACCTAATATGCAAACCTGGAGTCTAGTTATTGTTCCACTTGAGTTGTTTTTCTTCTAAGACAAGTATTCTTTCCAATTTGGAGAGTGTGTTGTTCCTATGAATGTATTAGATCTAAGATATTTCTGTCTCTAAGATTGCTTCTTAGACAAATATCCCTCCTCTTTCCAGAGATTCTGATCCACAATAGTTTATTTTTATTGTTTCTCCTACTCCATGTTCATGTGCTTGGAAGCTCCAAAAATCAAACTCTTTATCCTTTGACGCCTGCTCTTCAGTATATGGTTCCATAATTTTGCACTTTTTTCTTTACAAGGATGATTTCAATCCTTGTATTTCATGCTCTACTAATATACCATGCTTACGTTGTGCCATTATGATTTTATGGAGGAAGTCATGATTGCCTTTGACTTTGACCTTGAGCAGTATTTTGACTTTGACCCAAAAATTCAACTTTGACATTTTTTATGGTTGAGGGCACTAGGAGATGCGTTGGGTTAGGGCGCACTAGGATAACCAAAAATTAGTCCCAATACTTCACATAAACTTTCACTGAAATTGGTATTGCAACTAGTGTTGGCACTGCAACTGCAACTGGCACTATAACTGGCACTGCAATTGGTGCTGCAATTGGCACGAAGGAACTGGCACTGCAATTGCAATTGTGCTACAATGAGCCTGATAGAGAGTTGTTTATCTACCTTCTAGTGGTTATACTTTTTGAAGGTGGTGTGGGCCCATAACCTGTTAGAATGTTGTGCTTGTTTAACCATAGATAATGTCACAACATTGTCACCCAACCATAGGCACAAAGCCACCCCTGAGCACCGTAACCTTTGACAGATAGAATGATTCTGAAAGCAGCACTAGACCTAAAAGGATAACCAAGAGAGAAAGCACACACCTTTCTCCAAAGGTAGCACACCAAGCAGAAAGTCCCAAACCATAGACTAAGACCAGTACCCAGCTATAGTCGTTGTAACTGCACTCTTCCTCTAGAATTTCGCACCACTTTCATGAGTGTGAGTGTGTTACCAAATGAGCTCAAGCACCTTCTATTTATACTAATCTGTATAGGTAAACATGTGTCTCTTCAATAAGGGCCAACCTATCCTTTTCTGCATATAATACTTCAATATTACTTATTCTACTGAGATGACTTGTCTTCTAGGGTTTCCACACATCTGTTTAGGTTTTCTCTTATTTCCAGAATATTATATTTTAGTTAAAGGTTTATCCATGGAGGTGAATACCTCCCACAGTTACCAAAACATCAACACTAACCTCCATAACCCCTCACATAGTTAGAATAATATATTTTCCATGTAATAAAGACCAATATTAATAAGGCCTAGTAATAAGGAAGAATAAGTCAAATGTCAGAAGACCTAATAGAAGCTTCCACTTCTAGAAGCTCTTCCTCTAGATTTTTCTTTTAATAGATATATTTAGTATAAATAGGAGTTGATGGAATGAGAAGTTATGTCTTGAGAATTATTTTAATAGAGAAACAGTCTTAGGTTTTTCATATTCAAATGACATTTATTTCATGGATTTCGCACCACTTTCATGAGTGTGAGTGTGTTACCAAATGAGCTCAAGCGCCTTCTATTTATACTAATCTGTCTAGGTGAACATGTGTCTCTTCAAGAAGGGCCAACCTGTCCTTTTCTGCATATAATACTTCAATATTACTTATTCTACTAAGATGACTTGTCTTCTAGGGTTTCCACACATCTGTTTAGGTTTTCTCTTATTTCCAGAATATTATATTCTAGTTAAAGGTTTATCCATGGAGGTTAATACCTCCCGCAGTTACCAAAACATCAACACTAACCTCCATAACCCCTCGCATAGTTAGAATAATATATTTTCCATGTAATAAAGGCCAATATTAATAAGGCCTAGTAATAAGGAAGATTAAGTCAAATGTAAGAAGACCTAATAGAAGCTTCCACTTCTAGAAGCTCTTCCTCTAGATTGTTCTTTTAATAGATAGATTTAGTATAAATAGGAGTTGAGGGAATGAGAAGTTTTGTCTTGAGAATTATTGTAATAGAGAAGCAGTCTTAGGTTTTTCATATTCAAATGACATTTATTTCATGGATAGTAAATGGTCAAGGAAATCTAGATCCTTGCGGGATTTCCTTTTGATAACCAGTGCTTCAGAAAGATTGTGTATTGGAAAATCCTTCAAAGAAATGGTCTCATGTTTTTCATATTCAAATTCAAGACCATATGGTCCATAAGTTGTCCATTGTGTGGGTTGCATTTCTGCTTTTGTTTCTATTGGAAATTTAGAGTCATGCAACTACTCTTGTATGTCCTAGCTTCCCATATTCATTGGAGAGGTGGCTATAAGGGATAGTATATTTATGGCCACCTTGGAAAACTATCAAATATAGTTGAATATGGAATGGGCCCACCTATTGTTTGAAGCTCACTCGAAGGAAGGAAAATTGTTGGTGTCTTCCTTGCTTGTTGACACATTGTTGGGAGGTTGATTTTCATCTAATGTGTTTCCATGCAACTTGGTGGGATCCATTTCATAAAATGCAAATACCATTGGATTCAAGGGCATAGCTGGCATGTTCATTGATATTTTGTTCTCTCTTTTTATTTCTCCTCTTTTTTATAAGGAAACATAAATAAATAAATGATTAATATTTTTTCTATTTGTGTGGACAAATAAATTTCATTGATGTAATGCTAATGATTAGTTGGACAAAGGAATTTCATTGATGAAATATTAATGTTCCACATGATTTTTATTTAGTAATTATTTGATATTAGTTGGCAATATTTTTTTCTTTCCTTGTAAGATTAGATAATCCACTTAAATAACTATTATTGGGAATATCCTTAGTACGTTTACTATATGTCACTAACATACAAAACTGCATTTTGTTGACGAGTATCATGTTTTCATTGGCATTTACAGAAGGGTGAAGGTGAACTCAAATTACTAAAACACCTCCACAAAACTTGTGTGTCCATTACTTGTGCAGAGTGTGATGTACCTTTGAATCTTAGCTATAACTATAAGTTCCCTGAATATTTCTATTTCAAAGCAGGCAACATATGCACCCTCTCATTCTCTACCATTGATGACACCAAGTTCAGATTAAAAAAGGAACACAAGATTAAGCATCCTAATGCAAGTCTCGAATCCCAAGGCTCTGCATTTAATCTGCATTAATTTGAAGCAGATTTTTATTCTCTTCTCTACTGTCAATTGAGGTAAAGAAGGCAAAGACATGCAAATAAATACAACGCTACAAAACAAACCTTTCATCTGCAAATGAGATCTACAAACACGTCACCATTCTATTTGGATTCTTGTCATAGTTAGTTGGGAATAGATGGGAATGTAAGTATAGACACATGATTATTACTCACATAGAAATGAATATGAAGCACAACGATCGAGTTGAATAACCCTCTATTAGTTCATCATAAAGCATCCAAAAAATATACACCAATCCAAAATACCTCAACTTTCAACAATGTAACTATATTGATTCCATTTGGCATTCCCTTTCCCTCCTTCGATGTTAGGGTCCTAACCCGCACATAGGTAGAACAATATATTCGGATGTAATAAAGGGCAATATTAATAAGGCCTTTCAATAAAATAGAATAAGGTGGATGTAAGAAGACCTAATAGAAGCTTCTGCTTCTAGAAGGATCTTCCTCTAGATGCTTATTTTTAGTATAAATAGGAGTCGAGGGTATGAGAACCCTAGCTTGGAGATTATTGTAATAGAGCTCTACTCAACTAGAGGTTGCCCCCTCGAAGAGGCCCATGAACATTTCTTTCATATTCAAAGTGTTATTTATGTTGTTATTCTTATATCATTTCAGTGTTATTGTGGTGAATGTTCTGGTTATATTGTTGTTATTCTTCCATTACTAGCATTTTATTTATGTTCTACATACATTTTATATTTGGTATATTACAAGTGGTATCAGAGAACTTTCCTCGGCAGAAAGTGTGGGCACTGGGATTCCGACGTCTTTAAGCCATAGAGATCTGTCGTTACGTGCATAAACCCATGGTTGAGGGATTCATACACGCAGGAAATACAAGTGGTACTTAAGCACACATCTGTTGGCCACCCTTATAACCCATGTTGGTACCCCTTCGAGTGGTAGCGCATCAAACAACACCTATGTACGAATCGACCTAGATTACCTGAAGCCCTCTTTAGATAAACCGATCAGTTGCCTGGCTGCTATAGTGTCACCGAGAACAACACTTGGGAAGATACTCTCTAGTACCTAGGTAGTTGGGTAGTACGGCTA
>JASDQU010435357.1:0-17362 GCA_032191745.1 Picea mariana
TTTTGATCTAAGAAAGCAGAAATTCAAACACTATCCTAGTTTTGTTGACATGTGGGCATGTATAGGCCCGTTACAAGAATGTGTTTGAAAAATGAAGCTAAGAGGGGTCCCGAAAGGGTCGTTGTCCTCTCCTAAAAGTTTTGAAATTTTGTTAAGGGAGATGAGATTGTTTTCACAATCTCTTTCTGATTCTCAAGATCGCTTGATTGCTCAAGAGAAGAGCATACTCAAGGATTGCTACTCCAACTTCTAGTCCCAAATGTGATTTAGATGTGATTAAAAATTGATGTGTTCCTTAGATTATAAATCAAAGCAAGCCATTCGTGTGGCAGAAACCAAATAAGGGAAAATGATTTTTATCCACCTAAGTGCTTATGTTTGTTTGACTATCCCCTTTATAAGTTGAGGGGTCTAAGTGGTGCAGTATTTAGAGCATGCATAACATCATTCTTGAGAAGGAAAATGACTTTCCCCACATCCAAAAAACCTTACAATGAGAAATTTAGTTCAGATGCGCGGCCTTCAGTGTAGACAGAGGCGCCTATTGCGCCTGCACGCTGACAAGATTGAGAACTAAAGCGCATGCGCGCAGAGAAAGAACGTTGCGCAGGCGCATGCGCGCAAGATGCATGTCTGTGGGGTGGAATACCCGCGTGCCTGTGACAAGTGACCAAGAAAGAAAATCTGGATGGATTTCTCTCAATTCTCTTGTGAATTGACTGGTTAGCAGGTCGACAGAGGCCGGTTTGTGTCTCTGCAAGTTAATAAAACCAAAAGGAAAGAAAAATAAACCCAAATGAGGGAGGAATTGATACCTACTCCCCATTGGAGTCGCCAGTTTGTTCGCACCAAGTTCGTCACTTGGTGAGCAAATCGAGGGTGCTTACATGCCCTGTTGGGTCTTGCAGAGCATGACAGCTGTGGAAGGAAAGGTTAGAGGAAACGAAACAAACTATAAGCAAGAATTACATTAAAAGAAACTAAAATTGTGAGCATATGGATAAAGAAACAACAAACACAAAAAAGACTGATATCACCAATGGTTTTGAGCTGGTCAATTGATGAAATCAAAGCACAATGAACGAAGGGAACTATGGTTCCTTCTTCCCCCAAAGGAAGGCTCTTTAGGCCCTCACAAACTTGCTCTCCTTACAATGCGAAGAAATGAGAATGATAATGAAAGAACTCCCAACACATCCACTCAATGGAGAGGTGAATGGCTCTATGCAATGTTGCCGATGTGTTATCGTTAAAGAATGAGTCCTTAACAATCTTAGCAGCATAACAATACCTGAAATTCCTTGAGAAAATGATGTTTCTTCATGGTTTTTTATAGCAGATCATCGGGTGATTATGTAACCCCTTCAAAGTGTGAAAAGGGGCTCTTTAGGGCTTCATTAGGTCTTTAACCCGCCTACCCTGCAGATTCAGCTCGGATTTGGGAGTCAAATCAGATTGGGATCTGGTCCGTAAGTGGTTGGGAGGCCGACCAATTCAATAAATGCGCCGTTTTAGCAGGTGCGCAGGTTTTTGCGCTGAAAGCCGCGCGTCGTGCACGCATGCGCGCATAGTACGTTCTTGTCCTGCGCATGTGCGCGCGCACCAAACTACTGTAAAGCACCCTTCAATTTTTGGTTACTTTGTATAGTTTTTGACCCTTCTGGAATGCTGTGAAATTAATTCAGTGCCATGAATGGCTTCATTGTTGTTTTGACGATGCGGAGTTCTTGTCCCCATGTGCGGACGAAATTTCAGTGATAACAATATTCTTTGCATGGTTAGAAGTAAAATTAGAGGGGGGAGGAGCGCCCCCTTTCTCAGGGAGTCACGGGGGGTGGATCCCCCTGTTTGGGGGGTCACAGAGGGGTGGGATCCCCCCTATGCAGGGGTTAGGGGCAGCGCCCCCCAAAAAATATGGTGGTTTTTTGCGTCCATTTTTGGGCAGTTTTTCGACACATGGTTTTTGCCGATGGTTTTCTATTTCTGATTATTGAATTAGGTTTGTTGGTTATTCTAGGTTATTGGATTAGGTTTTTGGATGCTACAGGATCCTATGTATATAATGTATTGTAAACAATGTATGTGAAGATGAATATAGAATATGTTGGTTTTCCCGGTTTGGGTTTCCAGGGGAAAAATATCTATGTAATGTGTGTATTTTCCATTATATATTTTATGTTCTCTTATTTAAAATATGTTTGCATTAAATAATTGTACAAGATTAAAATCTACAAGTTCATCCTTCAAAAAAGAGAGCCACTCTTCCATACTATCATTAAGGGAAATCGGAATAAATTTAAAATGTGATGATACTATTGACCAAATTGGTTAGGCATATAAACAAAGGAAAAACAAATGGATAGACAACTTAGCATCTATCCTACACAATGAACATCTATTTGGCCCCGCCCAACCTCTTCTTATACAATTTTCCCATGTCGAGAGTTTTTCATTGAGAACCAACCACATGAGAACCTTCATATTTAACGGTACATGTATTTTCCACAAAATAGACCACCACCACTTCCTCTCCCCTATGAATGATTCTTCTACAATTTCTAAGTATCCAAGCTTCATTGTAAAATTTATTTTCCACGCGTTCTTCGCCCAGCACAAGGAGTTTCCCTCCTCTTCTTGTAAGCTGATGAAATTTGATCTCAAATTTCTAACACAGAAATTCCATTCCTCCACTTTTCACCTACTAGACCTAAATCTGTTGCCAAAATCCATTATGTACATCTGGTTAAATCCTTCCCCTAGACCCTCGCATCCCATAGTGAGTAAATACCATTATTATGAAGAGATTACACTAGATCATCTAAAAGTTTATGAACACTTGTCAATCCCTCCCATGGGTCCCCATCAATTACAAGGATGTTTTTGTTACCTAATCACCACATTATCAATTCCCTGATTAGGGGGAACACATAAACCAGTTCTTTCCATACAATTGAGTTCTTTGACTATGAAATCAGAACCAATCTTCAAACGAAATGTCAGCTAAATATTTAGAAACTGTCACTCTTCCCCAAAGCATATTTTTGTGGATAAGCCTCCATAGGCTATTGGATACTAATGTCATGTTGAACCACAAAATATTCTTGATCCCCCAACCAACCAAATCCTTTGGTATTGCTACACACGACCATTTAATAAGAGGAATATCATCGTCTTCCTTTCTACCCGACCATAGGAAATGAAAACATGCTTTTTTTATTTTCACTAATATTCCTTTAGGGGTTTTTTCAATGGATGCCCAATAGACAGGGATGTTACTCAGCATCGATTGAAGGAGGACAAGATGGAATCCTATTGAAATTCAATAGTTCACCCATAGATAAATTATTTCTTGATTTTTTTTAAAGAGCCACAACCAATCTTCAAATGAATAAGCATTTGGTTTCAACTCAAACCCAATATATTTAATCCCTTATTAAATGTTTTTACAAGAAAAAGGAAGAATATTGTCTAAATGAGCTTGGACCTCCTCATGAAAGGATATTACTAACAAAGAGGACTTAGCCATATTGATCTGCATTATTGTGGCTAAGCGAAACAAGTCTAGAATGTCTATGAGAGATTGAAATTCCTGCACAAACCCTACACCAAAGAGTATAACCTCATCAACAAAAAGAAAATGGGATAGAAATTCAGTCGCAGGTATTTTGATTCTTTTTAGTAGCCCTCTCATCTTAGCATTATGAATTAACTTGATTAATCCCTACGTAAAAATAAGAAAAAGGAACGGAGACAAGGGACACCCCTGTTGGATTCCTCAAGGATGAAAGAATGAGGACGTAGAGCCATTTATAAGTACTGCAAAGGAAGCAGACTTTATACACCCCATAATCCAATTGACAATAGCTAAATTCATCTCCATTTGAATTAAAGCAAGCCTGATAAAATCCCATCTTACTTTATTGTAGAATTCATAGAAATATAACTTCGTAACTATGGAGGGAATCTTTTGGATCTTGATTGAGTGCATATCTTCTTGATCCAGTGCTACTGCATCATGGATTCTTATTTTGTAAATAAATTTGAACTGCTCCTAGAAGATTATATTACTTAGGATGGGCTTAAGTATGTTCACTATAATCTTAGAGATGAGTTTACAAATCATGTTACAGCATGAAATAGGTCTAAAATACTCAAAAGAGACAGCCTGCCATTTCTTTGGAATCGGGGCAAGAAAATTCACATTAAATGAGCACATAATTTTGCCCGATCTTTGAGATTATTGAACCACTTTTAGTAAATCATCTTTAAGAAAATAGAAAAAACCTAGAAAAAAATCAACAATTAAACCGTTGGGACCCAGACTTTTTCTATTTTGGAAAGCCGAAAGGGAAGAAATAATTTCTCCTTCTAAAATATTTTCCTATAGGGACTTGTTCATTTTCTCGGTGAAATATCTAGGAAAAAGATCGATGACCTTTAGAATCTCAGCAATAGGGAACCCCTCAACTTGCTTGAAGAGGTTGGAAAACAATTATTTCTATGCCTCAACAATGTCACCGTGGGAAGAGACTGACTGGCTATTTTGATCCTTGGTTTCCCAAATGGAATTAAGTTCTTATGAAATTTCACATACCTGTGGAAAAATTTGGTATTGCTTTCTCCCTCCTTAAGCTAGATTACTCTACTCTTAAGGTGCCACTTTGATTCTTCATGGGCTAGCAAATCTTGTTTCATTTTCAACAACTCACTAAGATATTCTTCTTTGTCTACTAACAGAGAGTCGGCCAACCTTCCTACAAGAAGAACCTCTAACTTAGATTCGATATCCAGAAGAAGGGACTGAGCTTTCATATTGAAATCTTGGGCCCAAGATTTAGAGGATTTTTTTTATTTTAGATATATTTACGGTGAGTTTCTGCATGTAATACCTCCCATCATCCTCTTTCAAATGGGTCCAAGTTGATGCAACCAAAATTCTATAATCCTCTTCCCGAAGCCAAGCCTAGTTGAATTTCATCGGAGACTATAAATTTATCCCTCTTTTGTCAATTTTAAAAAGAATGGGAATATGGTCAAAAATTCCTCCCGTCGAAACCCATGATTTGAAAGACTAGGTATTCTCTATTAGATCCTCAAAAATAAGAAATATATCTAGTATTTTAGCAACCATTTTCTCCCCTTTTCTTCCATCCTACCAAGTTTCGGACAATTTTGTAGGTTCCAGATAAATCAAATGATTCTCTTTGATCCAATGAGAAAAGAAACCCTCCTAGGATATTTATGAGGGTGGGCTCCCCAAACTTCCCTAATCAAGAGCATAAAATTGAGGTCACTTCTAAGAATGACATTGGAGGAAGACACAACACCATACATGCTCAAACCCTCCCAAAAAGGACACTTATCAGCATAATTTCCATACATATTAACCAACCCAAACATACAGTTTATAAAATAGTCCTCCAGGTCAACCACTATTTTGGAAGAAATTTGGGATGTCGAAAAGGCCCTATATTGAGGGCTCCAAGCAGTGAGTAGGCCCCTAGAAAGGCCTTCTAATTCTACCATACAAAAATACCAATATTTTAAACACGACCAAAAGAAGTCCAAAGACTTATCACTTGCACACATTGTTTCTTGGATCATGATGATGTCTGAACCATTTGTCTTAACAATTATTTTGAGGGATATAATTTTCAGGACACTGCCAACCCCATACGAGTTGAAAGAGAGAACAATCATTGAGAACCCTTGACATGTTATTTCCCCACTCCAAGGGACATCACTATAGGGTATTCTTTACAATTCCTAATATCCTTATTAACCTGGATTTGAGCTAATGAAATGTGGGATTTCCTTCCCAGCTGATCACCTGGAGTGTTATCATACGCCAAACCCCCTACACTAACTTCCATAGGACCCAACTTAACCTTCGATCTCATAAGGTAATCATATTTGAGGGAGTGTTTGGAAAAAATATTATATATTCAGTCTTCTGAGGGGGAAATGGGATGGGAGGGACGAGCACCAACTGGAGGGTCGACTCTTGTTCAAGGAGGATGAGAATAAGGGCCCTCTAGACAATGAGGGCTTAAAACTACCACCTAAGATAGAATCTTCTCCTTTGCAGGAGGACTGAAAAAATAAGAAGACTTAACTCCTATCGCCAAAGCATCCTGGGTCGTACATGGGTTTACAAAAGGAGCTAAAACCTCAACATGAGACTGAGACAGGAGAGAAGAAATAGGGCTTAAAATATTACTAAAATTCACGACCGAATGGATCAAAGGGGGAGAAACACCTATCAATTTGAACTAGTTGAACTTGGGGTTGTGGTGTGTGTCCCCCTACGAGTCTTCCACCTTTTCACTTCCACATTATTCTGACATGAACTTCCTTTTCCACGTCTTCTTGAAAGGGGGGAATTGGGATGGATGCCTTCAACATTGCACCTAAAGGTGACCGACCTCATGACATCTAAAACAACGAAACCAAACACACCAATATTCTATCCTTTTAAGACAAGAAAAAACTCCACACACTAGTTCGATTTCGTCGAGTAGACTCTCCCTCATATCCATTTATATCGGCACCCACGCCCAACACTTTTTTGTCTTTGTGTCTCAATCGTGTTCACAACTAAGGAACTTGTATATTTTGTTCCCTATGGAAATTAGCACCTCCTCATCCCATAAAACCATATAAAGGTTTGGAAGGATCACCCAAACCTTTGTAAGCGAGAGAGTATCATGAGTAGCATTGAAATTTGTGGTCCATTCTTTTAGCACTAGAACTGAGGGACCCGGACCCCACACCTGGCTAAAAATTTCCTCCAAATCATTCTTCGACCGAAATATGAAATAGATCCACCCTCGAGCCAGAGTATGGTACTCTAGTCAAAACCCAAACACCTCCATCCAATTGGTGTCATTACACTCCCTCAAATCTGAAGGAAGGACTCACATTTTTTCCACATAATCTACCAACTATCATTCTTCCTAGCAACTGAAGGATCTCCTTGCTTTCCATATCCACCCCTACCATCATCTTACTCCACTCCTTGACCTTCCAGCACCTTCTTTTAGGATTTGAGTTCTTTGGGGAATGATCTCTCTTATTCCCTTATCCACTTACGATCTTCGGACTACTTTTATGTGCCTCTGTTGGCACAGGGATAGACCCAGGGTTCAATGCCACAACAACACGCACAAAAAAACCCTAACTACTGGCCCTTTCGACAACACTTGCGAAGAAGATGAAGTCTCACCCAAGGTAGAGGTAGGGGTGGTTGCAGGACTTAGATGTCTGGAACCTTAGCTGGGACACAGATCTGTGATTGTAATACTTAACAGAGCACTTAGCAACGACATTTCATCAATATTCAACCACTATCTACTCCACAAATAAAACAGAGCATCACATCATTCATTCAAATCTAATGTATCTAAGCACTTATCATAGAGAGGTGGATTAGATCTAGCAGATTCAAGCACTAAGCACATTCACATAGGTCAGATCTAACATCCATACACATCATTAGCACAAAGCATAAAGAAATCTATCTATCTATATCAAATCACTTAGCAAGTAAAGACATAAACACATCAACACATCGCACAAAGCATAGAAACACAGCATGTACGTGGTTCACCCCCACCCTGGGGCTACATCCACCAACTTGTCTTCTTTATTATATTTGTTAATCAGTTACATGCACAGAGCCTCAAAACCCTACTCCGCATAGGACAGGAGATATGCGCGCACCTCGCCAGATCCTCCTTTCCCAAGCTAGGATACAACACTAAGCCTTCTACAATCACTTGCACTTAGCTCTGCAAGTTTCACATAGTATGCACAGAGCACTTACAATCCTTTGCTCACATAGATAGATCACTAGCACTTAGCCCAATATCACGAAGATATTCACATATATGCCTCTCCTTATATTTCCTAGACATCTATTTATACTTTACAAAATAGGCCTAAACATGGGTAAACCCTTGGGCCGACATCCCCATACCCGTTACATAATCCCAAATCCCAAAAAGGACCAATAAGGGGTCGAGATCCTGCGATCTCTACTTCATCTTGTGCTTCTCCTTCGACAGGCTGTCGAAGTCCCAAAATAGTTCAAACTTGACCAAGGATCTCGCAAAACTTGGTCAAGGACCAAGAAGCCCCCAACACTCACCTGTGACTCATCCCGAGTCACTCTGATATGGGTAGTTCTGCTTCAAAATCCTCAAGCTTGGCTCGAGCTGCTTCGACTTGTTGTTCTGCCATGGCCTTTTGTGCAGCGAACTCTTAGATGACTACCTGTTCACAGATCCCTCTAGGCATTGTTCAGCTGCAGTGACAACCTACTCCAGTTCTGCTCCTCGGCCTTCGACCTCTGTGAACAATTGGTAAGCCTTATCTTGTACAGGTTGGAGCCTCTGAGTTACTTCCATAAATCTGCTCTGGATAGTGTGGATTTGTTGTTGGGGGGAGCGTTTCTCTTGGGATCGCTTCTTTCTTTCCACAGCTAACAAGGGATTCAATTGCGCATGTATTGTTTCAGCTTGTTTCTTTGCTTCTTGGAGTTGTGACTCCAGTGCCTGCAATTCTGGGTTCTCAGTGAGTTTCTCATATGTCTGGGAAATTATATTACTCAATTGCTTGCATTCCATGGTAAGGGCCTTTATCCTTTCAACTACGCTCCGGGTGGTTACTTCTCTTTGATCCCTTACATCCTGCAGAGTCTCGGGTACTGTGCAGAGTTCTAAGTCTGCTATGCATTGTTGTAGCTGTTGGATAGCTTCTGCGAGCTACTCTACTTGCTTCGTGACTCAGTCCTATGCCTTTATTTATAAGACTGTCACAGAGCAAAGTGCTCTACTGACCACTTCTTTCACTTCGAGCTGCTCCGTGAGAAACTGTTCTTTTCCTTGCTGCATCTGTGTTTTTTCTTCATCGAACTTCGCTTGGAGAGCAATCTTTTCCTGTTCTGCAGCATTGTGTTTTTCTACGAGTATGCATTGCACTTTATTCAAGGCATGGGTGGATTCTTTTGTTTCTTCTTGTTCTCATCGAAGGCGATCTTTGATTGTATCAGCTAGTCGGTGGAGTTGGGTTGGCTCATCTCCCAACTCTGGTTCTCCTGATGGCAGGGGCACAGTGGAGATTGCACAGCTGGACTGAAGGGCCTGCTGTACCGCTCAGAGTTCAACTTGAATTATCTCATACATTTCTTCCTGCTTAGCTTCTTGTTTCTCTACAATTTCTAGTGAATCATCGTTCAGGGCTTCTATGATGAAGTCAAAATCATCGGAGGTGAGGACAGTCTGCATCTTGGTCATGGTGGCCTTAGATTTCTTTCGGGAAGAAGGTTTTGAGAGGGAAACCTTCCTCTTCTTCAAGGGGTCAACCTCTTCTCTGGGCGGTGTTACTTTGCATGGCTTCTGTTCAGCTTCTACTTCGTCATCACCCCCTTGGTCAGGTGACACTAAAGTAGTCTTTCCTGAGGTGTTGCTTAAATTTTGGACCTCCTCGGTCTTCTTTGGTGTATTTTGTTCTTTATGAGTGTCCTTTGGGTTGTCAAGATCAGATATATCTACATCGTTGGCGGGGATAAGGAGTTTAGCATATCATTCCTTAGTGATCTCCTCAAGGTCTTCTTATGTAAGTTTATAACATGACTGGAGCTGCTCTTTATGTTCATTTGCTTGGTCTGTAATGTAGATGAAGTGTCGATCTGCCTTGAACGTCATTAGGGATCGGAACCTTTGTAGGGTGTTCGGAGTCATGCGAGGCTCGACTTCAATGGTTCTCTTTAGCTAGAGGTAATATGTATGAAACATGACATTTGACTGCCATTGTTTGTTCATATCACTTGAATACCAAAGGGTAGTGAACTTCGCAGCAAGCGGTTCGAACGATTATATGTCTGGGGAGGTCGCACCTTCTGGCATCTCCCAGGAAACAAATTCAATGAGGATCAGAAGCCAGCTGAAATGAAATTCATAACCCTGATCTTGGGCTTCTCGGTAGTCTAGTTCCAACTGGTTAACTAGGTACTTCACCCAGTTCATCTATAGGCCTTCTGTGCACTTCCCTACGAGGTCAACGACAAAGTCCATGACCTGCGTAGGTCAGTTCTTCCTTACTAAATTTCCATCTATCAGTTTACATGCCAGGCACACTACGCCACTCTAGATGGAAGCTACCTTGTAGCCTCTTGTTCCCTTCTCAACATCGCCATATGTATCCTTGATCTTCTATGCTAGTTCATGATCTACGGATTTTCCTGGATAAAAGTCTTACGGGTCAAGTCCTTGCATACTCAGTCCTGTGATCCTGTGGATCAGCATTGGGTCAACTATAATGCAGTGGTCTATCCATAAGTAGCCGCCATGGTAACACGACAGTAGCATCTTTACACATGCATTGACTTCCTAGTGTCTTCTCAAGTGTGGGATCTTCATGACATTCAGCAAGGTGGACTGTGCGAGGTTCAACATCCACAGCTGAGGGATGATCTTCAAGTTCTTCCCTTTTGTTCTAGTTAGGTACTTGTATGGGGTGAGCATACCATATATCTTGCGATCTCCAAGGTTGAATTCGTTGAACTTCAATGCTATAATCTTATCCCGCTATGATCGAACTACGTGTATCCCCTTCGGGAGGTACGCAGTGACAATGGTGTACTTGAAATCTCTTGGCACACTATCACGATTCACCATGCCAGCCAGAGGCGGGATGTAATTGAGAAATATGGTTGGAATCAGCTTCTCATTTTCTTGGTTGTCTTTGTGCTTGGTTCTCCTTTCTGCTGAGGGTCGGGATGATCCGACTCCACAAGCAGTAGACAAAGAGGCTTGCAGTCCTCTCGTCGATGACTCTTGTATACCTGCAGACATCAACATTACTCGTTCAGTCATGAGGTCGATGAGAACTTCTTCGACAAATTTCTCTGCAGTGTTGAACTCGTCCTACATACACGTTTGGGGTTGTAAATCTCGGGTTCAAGGAGTAACTTAGACACTGCAATGGGATAGAGTAAAATAGTGCAATGATCACTGTGTAAAGTCAACAAGTCTACAGGCTCAGATTCACGGTTAGAAAAAGTTTTATTGATACATGGTGCGACAAGATAAATAGATAACTTGGCAACAGATCTCTTGTAACGGGTGAAAAACCTTCATTAACTATGTTTTGTCTGTTACGGCGTGGTCCAACGGTCTAGTGGAGAACCATAAATGCCTTTCTACCCATTCAGGGGGGGTTTTCGAATGGTTATATTGGTCCCAAAGGCTATATTGCTTCGCCCCTAGCAAAGTGCCATGTGATGTTGTTCTGTTATCCCGGCAAAGCTCCAATTTTGCAAATTTTCCCTCTGTGAAGTTCCCTCCGGAACCTTCTGTAACTTTTCGAGCTTATCTCTCTTCTTACTTAGATTTTTGGCCTTCTTTCCAGTGAGCTTCATCTCGGTATTCATTTTTCCATTTTGATTCTTATCTGCATTTGCCATAGTCAATTCGGGTTGTTGATATTCTTTCCTAAGATTCGAGGGTGATACTTCTTCTTTATCTAGAATAGGTACGTCAATATTCTGTGGGTCTTCTAGTGTTCTTGCAACTTCGACATCTAGGTCTATGGTATTAAATATCTTTGATCTCTTCTTTTGTTATTCAATCAAGTGTGTGATCCTTCTAGTCATGAAATCCTTTAACTATTGCTTCTTCTGCTCTAAAACTTCTTCTTCTTCCTTCCTTCTGGCCTGATCTCTTTCAATTCAAGGTTTCCCTAGTAACATGGTAAATGGGGCATTGTTCTCAATAAATTTAACAATCTCAAAATCCTCATCTATCGAAGTCCCATTAACATTCATAAATATCTGGGTGAGCTTTCCACATAGGTTTATCATCTTTCCTTTGAATAGTCCTATTCCTCCTAATGAAGGAATCATAGCAGGCCTTCCTATAGCTTCCCAAGTTCTTTCTGTCATGATATTCACCTGTGTTTCCTCATCTAGAACGCAGTCAATGTCGAAGTCTCTTATTCTTCCTTCAATACATTATTTTTCTTTGAAGACCTCTGATAGACTGATATGTCGGTGGTCATTCAGGGTTTCTTTCATCTATAGAAATACTTTCTCTGATTATTTCTGGGGTTCTGCCATAATCGTAGTTTTTTAATCTGCCTTAGGGTTTTCTTGTCTCTTGTTCATTCCTTCAAGCTTAGAAATCATCCTAGGGAAATTCAATACTTCATGGTCCATAGATTTGCAACAAAGACAACTAGATCTTCTCCCAAGGTACTCCTTAGCAAGGTGTCCCAGTTTTCTACAACTCTAACAAAGGGTTAATCCTCTCTTTCTTTTAAATGATTCCCAGCCTTTCCTATATTGCACGCTAGAATCATGATAGCTAACCTACAAACATTTATTTCTAGGATCATGCATCCACTTGTTAGTCCAAACATTCTTTCTATGCATAGGTATAACATATATTTCACTATTCTTATCAGATCTACACATGTCAAACCTTGTTTCATCTATTAGTGCCCTAGTTTTCAAGCTAGGACAGAATCTATCAAACATACCTAGATCCATACTGTTGAAACAAAAATTTCAAATTATCTTACTTCTATAGAGCACAAAGCTTCCAGATCTAAAACTTTTCAATATTCCTACCTTTATCAAAGCACAAATCATTCATATCTTACCTCTTTTCTTCAGATATGACCTCCTTTCTTGGCACAGAGCTTCACAAGTCAAGTGGAATGTTGCACACTAGGGAAAAATATCTACGCACAAATCTTTCATAGTTTTAGGTCGGATATTTGCACAAAGCTTCTTCTTCCTTAGTTCCTAGAAATCACAGTTTCAGGGCCCGACAACGGAACCATTTGTTGGCACAAGGGTAGACCCAAGGTTCAACGTTACAACAACGCACCAATAAAACCCTAAATATCGGCCCTTTCGGCAACACCTGCGAAGCAGATGAATTCTCACCCGAGGTAGAGGCAGGGGTGGTCGCAGGACTCAGATATCTGCAACCTTAGCTGGGACACAGATCTGTGATTGTAATACTTAACAGAGCACTTAACACCGACAATTCATCAATATTCAACCACTATCTACTCCGCAGATAAAACAAAGCATCGCATCATTCATTCAGATATGATGTATCTAAGAACTTATCATACAGAAGTGGATTATATATAGTAGATTCAAGCACTAAGCACATTCACATAGGTCAGATCTAACATCCATACACATTGTTAGCACAAAGCATAAATAGATCTATCTATCTATATCAAAGCACTTAGCAAGTAAAGACATAAACACATCAACACATCGCACAAAGCATAGCAACACATCATGTATGTGGTTCACCCCCACCCTGGGGCTATGTCCACCAACTCGTCTTCTTTATTATCTTTTGTTAATCAATTACATGCACAAAGTCTCAAAACCCTACTCCGCATAGGACAGGAGATCTGTGCGCACCTCGCCAGATCCTCCTTCCCTGAGCTAGGATACAACACTAAGACTTCTACAGACACTTGCACTCAGCTCTGCAATTTTCACACAATCTGCATAGAGCACTTACAATCCTTTTCTCACATAGATCGATCACTAGCACTTAGCCCAATATCACACAGATATTCACATATATGCCTCTCCTTACATTGCCTAGACATCTATTTATACTTTACAAAATAGGTCTAAACATGGGCAAACCCATGGACTAACGTCCCCATACCCGTTAAATAATCCTAAATCCCAAAAAGGACCAAAAAGGGGCCGAGATCCCACGATCTCTACTTCGTCTTGCACTCCTCCTTCGACAGGCTGTCGAAGTCCCAAAATAGGTCAAACTTGACCAAGGATCTCCCAAAACTTGGTCAAGGACCAACAGCCTCCAACAAAGACAAGTCACTCACTTGAAAATGGGGAGAATGGAACTAGAAAGAATCTCTTACCAATCCTTTGAGTGAATGATCCTGCATGGAATAAGATAAACCTGGATGTACCTAGCCCATCCCCCCCTCAAAAATTAAATTATCATCGGCCTTAGAAGGTGCAATAGTTGAATCATCACCCATTGACAGATCGGGAGACCTTGGGCCAACCATGGAAAGAGATCTTCCACTCTGATGCATCCACACGAAATCCACATCAAAATAAAATATCTCCTCTATACACACAATGTCGCCATCAAAATCCAATACCTCATCCTCCAAATAGTGCTCCAGTGTGTAATTAAATACCGCTCACCTGGACTTGCTCATGTCATAAACCTCAGTCCACCTGTCATAAACCATATCCGATATATAATTAAAAATATATATGAAAAAAAAATCGTCACTATCATCTTTTAATTTTTTTTTAAGAAAACTTCTTTGAAAAATTAAAAAAAAAAATACAACTATTTTTTTAATTAAAAAAAAATATTTTTTTTCTCATTAATTATTTATTTATTAAAAACTTTAAAAAATATTTATAAAACATATTTTAGAAATTTATTATTCTAATTATACAAATTCGTTTAATTATTTTTTATTAATTTTTCATCTAATTATTTTTATTAAAAAAAATCAATTAAAAAAAATAGAGAAAAACTACAAAAAAAAAAGAATATATACATATATATGGATATACACATATGGACATACAAATATATGTGTATTCATATATGTATATATCCATGTGTGTGTGTGTGTGTGTGTCAATTGGGTTTAGCTTGAGTGTTTTGTGCTGAGGGGTGTTTTCCCCCCACCTAGGTTCAATTCCTGCAAGTGACATGTGCTCTTAAATGAGTACACTATCGAAAAATCCTCGGCTTTCTACAAAATCTGGTTTACCCTGAGTACCATCCTCGAAATGAGGGAAATTTCATGGTGGGTTTCCCCAAGAGTGTTTCCCTCAAAAAAAAAAAATATATATATATATATGAAAAAAAAAATTAAAACACACAATAAAAAACAAAATATAAAATATGTTATTAAATTCATATTAAAAACAAAAGTAATATGTATTTTAGTGGGGGGGAGATTCCATGAATCATCCTCCCACCCCACCCATTCCAACCCCCTCCCCATGCCCACTGCCCCTCTCCTTCCCCCATGCCACTCCCCTTCCACCATAGCCCATAAGTTGTGGTGGAAGGGGAGCAATGTGGGGAGGGACGAGCATGGGGGGAATAGGGAAACAGTAGGCGCGGTGCAGGGGTTGGAACGAGCAAAGTGGGGTGGGATTCCCTGAATTCCCCCACTCACCCAAATATGTATTAGGCTACGGTGTAATGCGAGCGACACAAAGAGGGAGGAACACAAGGGTGGGAGAGTGGCGGCATGCATGGGTCGAGGGTTGGAATGGGAAGGGTGGAGTGGGGTGGGAGGGAAATTCCCAAAATCTCCCCCTTCCTACCCAACTACATATTACATTTTTAATATGAATTTAATAATATATTTTTTGTTTAAGTTCTCGAATAGTGCTAGCAAATATATGAAGACTTGTGGCTAAGGAGAGAACTCAAATCTTGGAGAAGTACAGTGGCAAGACTCAAGTATCAAATTTGTTTCTCTGCTTTCATTAGTTTTGAGTACAATTTTAGTTTCTTCAGTAATTGATTAAAATTTTGTTTATGCATGTTGATTTATATTTTATGAATAAAGAATGAGAAAGGTATTTGTTGTTGTTTGTTTGTGTAGGTTTATTGGTAAGACACTAGAGCTTGATCAACATCAATTAAATCTTGCACAATGCTAAGGACCAATTTCGTTAATCAAGTTCATTACTCTATTTTTCTCTCATTTAATTCTTAGAGTGAATGAAAATCTTATGGAAAGAAAGTTAGTTATCTATCTCTATATCTATGAGTGAGTCTCACCTGCTCATCGATGGTTTTTATTATTTCATAGGTAGTATTTTCCCTTAATAGAATTGGTGACTGGGGAGACTACCTCATGTTCTCTTTTTAGTTTTTGGGTGTAATTTTTGCTTATTTTTCCATTTTGAAAAAATGCATTATATTTTGTATTGTTTACAAATATCTTTTACATGCATGCATGTTGATTTAATTGAGCTCTGGGATGTTTGTTTTTCCTTTTTGCATGTTTTCCCCTATGCTCGTAACTTCCCTCGGTGATAGTTGCAATAGGTTGTATGTTTCTCTTATAAAATTCACGGTCATAGCTTTTGACCACTTGTATCTGCATAGAAACCCATTGTCGTCCTTCTTTGGTTGTGAGTTGTTTCTCAGACAATTGCGGCCATGTCCTATAGGTGAAACTAAAGAGATTTCTCGAGATTTCTCAACCTTAGGATGTCATTGTGTTTTTCTACTTGCTTGGAAAAGTTGAAATCATGTTCCATACTAGCTTGTGTATCTGAATTGTTTGCATTTTATCTCATTGAAAAGTGAAAAGGGTTAAAACCAATTTGTGTATCTGAATTGTTTGCATTTTATCTCATTGAAAAGTGAAAAGGGTTAAAAACAATTGCATTGTATTTCATTCATTCTAGGAATTTTTGAACTAATAGTGAATTTGCATGTTTGAGTTAAATTGTTTTGTTTATTTGCATGGTTCTAAAAGTTTGAATAGTATTTTTTTGTTGCATTTTTTAAAGTTCAAAAGGAAACCTCTTTAATCATTTAATCATTCTTAATATGTGTAGTTTTTTTTTCTTTATAATTTTAGCAGATTTTTTTAGTCAAAAACACCATTGAAGTTTCACTCCACAACATTTGACAAACAAACAAACTTTAAAAAAACATAATTTAAAAATAATAGACTTGTTTTTCATAGAAAACATACATAGTCTAAGTTCTAGGGTCTTGGTGTAAGATTGGAGAGTAAATTCTCCAAAGCCACGAAACCAAAGTAGGATTGATTGAAGAGTGAAAATCCATTAGTAGCAAGGAGTGCTTATTATGAAATCACTTCTAACACATGTTTCAAACACTAGGTCAATCTAGGAAAGTGGAGAGATTATCCTATCTTTACGTTTTTGGTGGGTTATGTGTGTAAAAGGGCTTTGGGTTAAAGTGGAAATGCTTTGGGGTGACACCACTTTTTTCTAGAGTTTTGAGATGAAGAATTAGTCATGTATTCCCTACCCATACATAGAAACCTCACCCACAAATGTTTCCCCTCATTGTCAAATGTGAAGTGGTAGACTTAGTCATGTATTCCCTACCCATACATAGAAACCTCACCCACGAATGTTTCCCCTGATTTTCGAATGTGAAGTGGTAGACTTAGTTTCTTTCCCATGATTTCAAAAAGTTGACTACAAGTAGAAAGTACTTGTGGTACCTGAGAAAAACGTGTAACATCCACCTCAACTCCCTTGGAGGGTGCCCATCTTCACGAGGGTTCTTGTACCTTGGTTAATTTTTGCATGAGGGTTACC
>JASDQU010435357.1:82254-101234 GCA_032191745.1 Picea mariana
TATCGATTGTGATTTCATTAATATATTGACTGCGATTTCCTTTACATATTGACTGCAATTTACATTTAGTGACTGTGATTTACATATTGAATTTAATTTACATGGTGACTGTGATTTACATTTATTGTCAGTGATTTTTATACATCAATGATTTTTAAAGATTTTCACACAGAATTTATGTGGCCATTTCATACAACAGAATTATAAATCTTTTCACACTGCGAGTTTAGTCTCTATTGATAGTGATTTTATGTGTATCATGTGACTGTAAATTTAATATATTGACAACAAATTTATATATTACGAGACTGCGTTGACATAGTTAGCGAAATCAATTATAGATTTTATATTCCAGTAATGTTACACAGCGATATCATATTCCAGTAATGTTATGGAAATTAATTATATCATAGCGATATCATATTCCAATAATGTTATATAACGATATCATATTCCAGTAACGTTATACAACGATTTTATATTCCAGTAATGTTACACAACGGTATCATATTCCAGTAATGTTAAGGAAATTAATTATACATTTAATAATACAGTAATATCATATTTCGCCCAAAAATTATCTTATTCCATGTATATCATATATTTACACTCTGCAATATCACTTTACCCACAATTTTACTACTGAGAAACAATTTTATTATTTAGGAAAGGTTTTGATATTTAGAAACGGTTTTAGCATTCAGATGCGATTTGAATTATTCAGAAGCTAATTCAATATTTAGAGAATGATTTTAAGATATCAGATAAGCGATTTTAAAATATCAGAAGGACAAACTAACACTAAAAATGATACCTGTGTTTATTTTTTAGATACACAGGGAATTTGATAATGCTCAATGCCCAACGAATGATATCATGGATACCTGCGCTTTTATACATTGAAGGACTACTTTTTTTATGCAATTGAATTACTGTGTTTTTTTTAAGCTTGAAGGACTGCATTTTTAACATTTGATTAGTTTTTAATGGCAATTTGATTAGTTGGATTTTGTTATTACTACTACTAGATTGATTATCTTTGAAATGCGATTGATTAGCTTTTTGAATGGCGATTTGGTTAGTGGGACTTTATTATTACTACTGCTGGATTTGATTAGCATTGAATAATGATTGGAGTAGCTTGATTGGTGTTTGATTGGATTGGCTTGGTGTAGCAATATATTTTAGACAACAAATCATTTATATATATCAGTAGTATTAGACATCGATACTAATAATGGATATAACTATATCATTCAAACAACAAATTAAGGATGGACAAAGATATAATTATTGGCAACGAAATCTTCATAATGTGTGACATAGATATATTGATAGGAAATTTAGTGATAGCGAATTGATATATAATGTGCGACACAGATTCAAATTTATTAACAACAATTTTATTTATCATGTGGTCAATGGTTAGACAATGTATCAACAATAGATAACATTTATAGTTAGAAGCATATAATTCCAAACAAAAACTAATTGCTACCTTTAGTGGTTACCATGAATAATATGATGTAGTTACCATGAACTTTATGTATTTTTAATATAGTTAGTTACCTTGAACCAATTCTTGATTATAATTATTTAATACGTACAGATTAACGTAGTCAAGGCATCACCAGGAAATAACTAGTGCATATTAGAGAAAATACTTCTTACATTACGAACATGGTGTAATTCCTCATTACACTCCTCTTTGCATTAGTATTATTATTATTGATCATGTTAAGTGCTTATACTAATTCTCTTTTGCATTACAAATAAGGACCAGTAGTTATCCCATAAATTGTAAAGAAGGTTTACTTTAAAGAAGGTATGACTTATGTGGATTTAGGAATTTATTGTGATGTACGATCACTATAGTAGTCAAATGTCCTTGCATCGTGTTGACCTGTCGATTGGGTGCTTGGGTGTAGTCTTCGTTTATTTTGACAGATGTTTTGGTCTCCTAGTGCGTTGGATTTATCCTTGGGTTATGGTCTAGATACGTTTGTTGCGCCTTGGTTACATTCTCACCTATCGCCCGGTGACGACATGATTGCTGATGAGGGGATCATTGCGTGCCCTGATTGATAGATGTGATGATAACATGGCTGGATTCTGGTGCTTCTCGATGTGGGCAGTTGATCATTGTAATGGATTTTGGTACGTGTTTCTACAACGCCTCAAATAATTGGTTGCATGTTGTAGAGGTTACTAGTTACTGGTCGTCGAAGCTGATGTGTCGGTCGTTGGTGTTGTCCTTTAGCTTGTAGGCATAGTCCTTCTTGTGTCAGGAAGGTAGTCATCCTTATTTGTCTAGTGATTATCATATGTTTCATCCAGTTGCATGATGTGCTAGTGCGTTGATTCGTTGTTGTTTGTTTCTTGATCTGCGTGTGTGTGTTCGTCGTCAAGTTGTGTGGTTTAACTATTGACGTCGTTTCCTTCCTTCCTAAAAAAAATAAAAATATATGACACTTGATTGCGTCACTTGTAGTTGTAACATTGGGGTTGTTACAATTGGTTATGGTTCACACCCATTTGTTGGCAAGGCTTTCCCTGTATCTTGCACATGTAAGAACCATGCATGTTTCATGGAGGTCGATAATATATAATCAACATAATACTTAATTGTACAATATTACCAGTTACCCTCCACATATATTCGTTGTTTGAATCCCAATATGGAGTTTTCCCAATAGCCATATCCACCTGTGTCCTCCCCGAGTAACCAAGGTCTTGGCTTCCATAGCCTTCCTCTTCCTTTAATCGAATTCTAGCCAGAAGTCCTGTAGATCCTATCCACCTGACACAACCTACACTTTCTCACAACATAAGTATTCATTACATGTTCAAGCATATATCAATCATAATGTCTATGCTACTCTACTCACAATTAAGAATATCAAATTCATTCTCTCAATCAAATACATTCCACAAGTCAAAACACACACACATCTAGATTAGAGAGAAGAGGATGTAATTTGAACATAAATATAATGGGCATAAAAGGAAGGCATTGCGGATATAAACATGGGCATGTTAATTAAGAATTGATTTCCTAAATTCAAATGGCAATTTTCTTCTAAATTCAGATTGCCCATTAAATTAACACAATAAGATAACACATAAACAAATTGAATTCAAACAAATGAAAATCTAAATTATTGAATGAAATAATAGTATGTTACCCAGGTCTGAGGGATCCTTCCCAATCTAGCTAACGTTGTTGGAAACAAACCAATTCGTGCTAAACTCGTGTGCCCAAACTCAAAAATGAAACCATTCATTTATTGTAGAATCAAACTCATATTATAATTGTTTGCACATAATAATGTATATAAAAAAGATGATCTCTATGAAAAATAGATGATCTATCTACATAATAATGTATATCCCCCCTTTCTATGATCCAAGACTATTTATTTATACATAAAATCAATGGGGAAGGATGAAACCAAATCCCCCAAAATCATAACTCTCCATTACAATTTTGGGCTTTTGAAAAATGAGTCGCAATAGTAAATCTGGGAAACCCAGATTAGAGAAACGACCATATCTCTTGATATTTAACTTTTTGAGAAAACTACCCATTATAACCTCAGATTTCGATGTTTTTCACAAAACCATATTCCATAATTTTGAGATTCTTCTTCATTTTCCCTAAAATCACGTCTGAAGGTTGTTGCTAATTTTGGCACATTTTTTACCCAACCTTTGACCATGAGCTAGAGGCTCACACATGTGACCTGAGAGTGAACCAAAGGACACACACCCTGCTGAAATTTATATCTTCAAACTCCATGTGGCCAAATCCCAGCTGGAGGGGTGGAAGTATGACAACGAATGATTTCAGGTACATGAAGTGAATTGGTGGTGCAGGAACCGAACTACATTGACTAAATTGTGTCATATGTATGAGATTGTATGCAGGAAATTGAAGCTTAATGAAGACCACTGCAAATTGAGCATATTGAAGATCACTTGGAGAAGATGCCACTTTTGAACCTTGAAGATTTGTGCTTGGACTGACAATAGGGTTTGGGAATACATGGGTGATAAGTTATGGAATGTGCATTTCCAACCAAACCTGTAGTTGATTAAAAATACACAACCTTATTGATCTCTAGGAATTCTTAACATGAACCATCGCTAACAAAACTATGATATAATCATCTTTAATCACTAAAAACATATAAAAATTATATATTAACCACAGGTCATGAATAAAGGTATTTAATGAACGTTTATTGTGTATATGGAAATGTATTATTAGTGAAACACATGAAATAGTTTAAGAATAATGACTTTATTGGGAAAATAAATATGACAAAAGTGGAGCCCAACACTCCCCCCAACTTGAGGGTTTGCATGTTCTCATGCAAACAATTACATGTAAATCCTTGTTCGATGTTCAATGTATATTTTGTTTAATTATCTCACATGAGTAGATATTTGTGATATTGTCTCTTTATGCAGGTGTTGGTTCTTGTGGTGCAACACTCTAAAAACTAATGATACTGCCATAGATTGATTTTAAAATAGTGCAACAAAACTGTTATGAAAATTGAGTACAAGAAAGAGATCGATGGGTCATCATAGAGCGATGATGAATGGTATGAGTGTGGAGAATGGTTTGTGAAATGATGAAGATGGTGTTAGTATGAATATGAACTTGGGAGCTTTTATACTTTTTACTTTACTTTCATTTTGAGACCTATATTTACTTGTGGTTCTTTGCTTGGATATGCGACAATGACCTCATCATCTTATTCAAAACATTGAGATAATGATGTTAGGAATGATTATGATGTGCAAGTAGAAGACATTATGGATGTCTCTTTGTATTTGTATACCACAATAACTTTTCTTTCATTATTTTCATGGTCGTATAATCAAAGTGTGAATTTTATTGTAGATGGTGGATTGATGGTTGGTAATGAGTACTTTGTAGGTGGTGATGATGTGTAGTGGAGTGTGGAGTGGTTATGTATGATGTTTTCCAAAATATTAGTAAATTAAAGATATTTATACCTGTTTTACCTCAAGTAATCGTTTCCTTGAATTCTGATGTGTTTCCAATTGGAATGAAATATTTGATGCATGTTGACTAAATGTTTAAGATGAGAATGAGAAAGGATGAGAATTGTTGAGAATATGAGAGAGAATTGAAATTGATGAGAGATGAATCTATTGAAAGGGGATGAAATGAATCATGTTGAAGGAAGCAAAAAATTGGCTGAGATGAACTGAAGATGTTGGATATGCTGACAAGAATTTGAATATATGGAAGGGATTTGATTATCTCCACCAAAATCGAGGGTTTGCATGTCCTCATGCAAACTATTTAATATTGAGTGATAGAATTTTATTAGAACATGTGACTAAAAGAAAAAAAACTTCTACAATATTTTGTTGATACCACAAAACCATATAGTCTTCATCATAATCCAACATATTAACACTATTCTAACTATGTGAATTATTTTTTTTGAGTCAAACATAGAGAGAAATCATTGGATGACCGACCATTGAGGAATGTCATTAACCAACATAAGACAACTCATCATTAATGCTAATGAATTTCAAGATTCCATAGTACATCTTGCGAGGTATGAATGGATGAGCTGATGTCGAGTCACATGCAAGATTTTTCAACCAAGATACCTTTACAAATTCCCATGATTGACAACAAGAGGGATTTCCATTGATGTATGCAAATCCCAAGATACTTTTACATATCTCTAACCTTGATCCTAGATGATGTGTTGGATTCGATGGGATGAGATTTGTCGGAAGGTGGGCCTTAAGGAATCCCACATTATCCAACACGAGTGCAAAATATAAATGATTTGAAGAAAACAATACAAGATTTGAACAACATAAACTAACATAACTTATTCTGAACTTTTCTTGCTTGTTGCTTGGTTTTCAAGAAAAACTTACATTCAGTTGTGTCAGTAAACTATTTTTCATAATTGGACTTATTTTTTCTTTACTCTTTTATTTATTTATTACATTACCCTATTCTACTTAAAAAAATGAAGTCATTTTCTCAAGTGTAGGAGTATTTCTAATGAAGCCATGTGCATAACAAGATTACAAATATATTCCTACTCAGGTTTGAAAGATATGATTTAATGTATACTAGGGCATGAGATACCAAATTCTTTGTATGATAGGATGTTAAGAAATTTTTATGAAGAAAGTGGTGCTTCAACATGATAGTCATCTGGAACCAAAATTAAATATAGTCATGATGCTCTTGGTTAACATGCTCATTTGGACCAATTTGCATGGTCTTTTCTGCCACACCATGCAAATATCCTACTATTAGATGATTGGTCTCTTGAGTACATAGAAGATCAGATGTTAGTCATGTTAGAAAATCCTCAATCTTAGGTTCTAATGGTTGCTCTCCATTGAATCATGTCCATGATTCCTTGGTTTCCTCGACAATTTGACAAGGGTGATCGAATAAGGCTTCTATACCTTCTTGTGGATATGGATCATGGAAATTTTGTTATTCTATCACTTATGGACAGACATATATGTTCTTGATTATGGTCAGGATTTTCTCTTCTTGAGAGGTAGAGACACAGACTACTGCCAGCATTTGAGAAATCTCTTGGAGTAGCATTTCCTCTTTTTTTCAACAAAATCTTGAGCATAATTTTTTTTCATAGTTAGTAGGTCATGTTGGCCCTTGACCAGGTTTTGTGGAAACGCTAGTCACGTTTGACCGATTTTGGGACTTTGACAGGCTGGTCGAAGGTGGAGTGCAAGGAGAAGCAGATATCATGGGATCTCACCACCTTTTGTGGACTTTTTGGGTTTTGGGTTTATGTAACGTGTATGGGATGTCGGCCCATGGGTTTCACCCATATTTAGATCCATTTTGTAATGTATAAATAGAAATCTAGGTGATGTAAATAGAAGTGAATATTGATGGCTTAGTGCTAATGAGCTAAGTGTGAATAGTCTTGAATGCTTTGTTCATATTGTGCATTGAGAACTTGTAGATCTAAGTGCAACTGATTGTAATAGATTGTGGAAAGGCTTTGTGTTGTGAACTAGCTTGGGGAAGGAAGGATCTGGCGAAGTGCACACAGATCTCCTTTCCTATGCAGAGTAGGATTTTGTGGCTCTGTGCATGTAGATGATTGATAGAAGACAATAAAAGAAGAAGAGTTGGTGGAAGTAGCCCCAGGCTGGGGGTGAACCACATATATCCTGTGTTGTAGTTGCTTTGTGCATTATGGTTGTTATGCATTGATGTGATTTATGCTTAGTGCAGTAATGTATGTTTAGATCCATATGATATGGTATATTAGTGCTTAGTGATGTGAATGAATGCTAGATATGATCTATTTCTATATGCTAAGTGATTGAATGTTTTAGATCTTGTTGAATATTGCACTACTCTGTAATTAGGGTTTGACCTATGATGTGATTGAGGGTTAAATACTAATGGATATAAACTGCTAAGTTCTCTATTAAGTGTTGTAATCACAGATCTGTGTCCCAGCTAGGTTGCATACACTTGAGTCCTGTAACCACCCTTGCCTCTACCTAGGGTGAGACTTCATATTCTTCGCAGTTGTTGCTGAAAGGGCCAATAGTTAGGGTTTTGTTGGTGCGTTGTTGTAGCGTTGAACCCTGGGCCTACCCTTGTGCCAACAAATTGTTCCATTTTTGGGACCTAAAACTGTGATTGTTGGAAACTAAAGAAAAGAGAAATCTTTGTGTGTAGATATATTTCCCTAGTGTGCAATATTCTACTTGACTGCGAAGCTCTGTGCTATGAGAAGGAAGCCTGATCTGAAGAAAAGAGGTAAGATCTTAAATCTTTGTGCTCTGATAAAGGTAAGATAAGTGAAAATGTTTGTTTCGAGAAGATGGATCTAGGTATGTTTTATAGATTTGATCCTAGTCTGAAAACTAGGGCACAGCTAGAATAAAGAAGATCGATATGAATATATATTATAGAAATAGTGAAAGATATGCTATTCCTATGAATAGAAAGAATGTTTGGACAAACAAATGGATGCAGGATCCTAGAAAGAATTTTTTGTAGGTTAGTTCCTGTGATACTACTACGCAGTACAGGGAAGGATGGGGATCATTTAAGAGAAAGAGATGATTAACCCTTTGTTACAGTTGTCGAAGACTGGGACATCTGGCTAAGGAATGCCCTGTAAGAAACCCTATTTGTCTTTGTTGTAAAGTTGTGTACCACGAAGGTTTGGATTGCCCTAGAATGATTGGTAAAGTTGAAAAGATGAATATGACACAAGAAAACCATGAGAAAGGCCAAGAAACTAAGGATATGATAGAATCCTAGAAAGAATCAGAGACTGTATTATTGCAGATGAAAGAAACCCTGAATCATCACAGAGACACTAGTTTATCATAGATATTAAAAGAGAAAGACTACATAGAAACAAGAATATGAGACTTCGACATAGACTGTGTTCTGGATGAGGAAACACAGGTGAATATCATGATAGAAAGAACTTGGGAAATTTTGGGAAAGCCTGCTATGACTCCTTCATTGAGAGGAACGGGATTTTTTAAAGGAAAGATGATAACCCGATGTGGAACACTTTCTCATATACCTATGAGTACTCATGGAAATTTGACAGAGGAAGAATTTGAGGTCGTTAAATTTGTTGATAAAAACGCCCCATTTTCTATTTTTCTAGGAAAAACGTGTATTGAGAAAGATCATATCTGAAGAAAACAAGAAGAGAAATCTCTAGAATAGAAAAAGAAAGAACTAAGAGATTTCATGGCTAGGATAATAATGCACTTACTGAAATAAAAAGAAGTCTAGTCGAAGCTACTAAGGACCAGAGATATGGACGTTGAAGTTGAAAGAGCACATGCAGACTTGAAATACCTGTCTGTACAAGAGAGTAGAGAACCTACTCCAGAAAAAGAAGAAGTATTACTTTCGAACCCTATGAAATAATCTCATCAGCACGAAGTTACTATGTTGAGTATAGATAAGAACAAGAATGGAAAGAGGAATATATAGACACAGATAACAGGAAATAAGGCTAGAAAGCTTAGTAATAAGAGAGAAAAGCTAGAAAAATTGCAGGACGTTCCAGAGAGGACTTCGTAAAAGGAAGGTTTGCAGAACTAGAACTTCGTCGGGATATTAGAACAACACATAGTGGCACTTCAGCATGGAAGAGAAATATGACTTTTGGAGGCATTATGAACGTTAGATCGATGCTCCCAAAGGTTAGAACAATAGTTATGATTAGAAAGCTCTCCATTGGACCATTGTGACCGTGCCATAATGGATGGAATTGCATTGATTGAGGCATTCGTACCCATTGGAAGAGTTTTTTATGACGTTACCTATTTATCCCTTCGAGAATTGCACTGAGAGCACTTTTTCCGATTGTGATTACTCGAACCCATAGAGAATTAGTTGCTTTCACGTAATGATTATTGAGACCTCACCATCCATTCTGTTACATTGAGTGTTTGTTCACCGACCAGAGATATTAGATCTCGAGTGTGCATGTCGGACGAAATCACCGCAGAAGAAAAATCCATCGAAGAGATCCTAATAGACCTCATGGTCGATAAGATGATATCCGCAGGCATCCAAGCCTCATCGACGAGAGGAGTGCAAACATTCCCATCGACTGCTCATGAATTTGGACCATCCTGAGCTGCGATAGAGAAACGAACGAAGCATCGTGATGACTTAGTGAATGCAAAGCTCATCCCATCCATCATGGCCGACTACATCCTACCTTTGGCCGACGCGGTGAGTCGTGATAGTGTGCCAAGGGACTTTGACTACACATTGATCACTGTGTACCTCCCAAAGGGGATACGTGTAGTCAGACCATAGTTGGAGAGGATTCTGATGTTGAAGATCAACGACTTCAACTTGGGAGATCGCAAGAACTGTAGCATGCTTTCACCTCATAAATATTTGACCAAGACGAAGGGAAAGAAGTTGAAGATCATCCCCCAACCATGGACTATGGACATTGTGAGGTCCACTATTCTAAACATAATGAAGATACCCCATTTTGTGAGGCACCAGGAGGTTAACATGTGCGTTAAGCTCCTGCTGTCATGCTTCCATGGAGGTTATTTGTGGCTAGACAAATGCATCATCGTATATCTGGTGTTGATCCGTAGGATCACCGGTTTAAGCATGCAAGGACCAAACCCGCAATATTTTTACCCAGGGAAGGCTACAGATCACGCTATGGCACAGAAGATCAAAGTACCTATGGCGATGTGGAGAAGGGGAAGTGAGGATACATGGTAGCCTCCATCTAGAATGGCATAGTGCACCTAGCCTACCAGTTGATTGTTGGTAATATAGAAAGGAAGAACAAACCAATGTAGGTCACGGGGTTCATTGTTGACCTCGCAAGAAAATGCGTGGAAGGGCTACAAATGAACTGTGTGAGCTACCTCGTCAACTAGTTAGAGAAGGACTGTCATGAAGCTCGAGATCTGGGCTATGAGTTCCATTTTAGTTGGTTGTTGATCCTCATCACCTTCATTTCTTGGGAGATGCCGAAAGGTGCGACCTTCCCTGAAATTGATCCATCCGAACCTATACCTGCGAGGTTCACCACGCTCTAGTACTCAAGCGACATGGGGAAACAATGGCAATCGAATGCGGTGTTCCACACCTACTACCTATAGTTGAAGAGGGCTATTGATTCCTTCCCTCGTATGACACCGAACACCCTTCACAGGTTCAATACCTATGCAAAATTCCGCGCAGATAGGAATTTTATATATATCACTATGCGTAGAGATGAAAGCAAGGAGGAGCTACAGAGTTATTATAAGCTAATAGAGGAGGACATGGAAGAAATCACCAAGGAGTGGCCTGAAGAATTCCTAGTACCAGTTGACCAGGTAGAGTTGTCTGACCCCGACCTCATTGAACGTCATGTAGTCACCCACGAAGAATATGATGCACCCAACAATAACATGAAGACAAATAAGGAAGATGCACAGGAAATAAACAACACATCAGAAGAGACTGCATCAGATTCACCTAGCGAAGGAGGTGATGATGAAGTAGACAAAGAACAGAACAATGGAGAAGAAGACAAGTAGAAGCAAGGAGAAGTAACACCACCTAGGGATCCCATTGATGAAGTTGAGACATCCAAGAAAAGAAAGGCTTCCCCCATGAAACCTTCATCGCGGAAGAAGTCAAAAGCTAGTAAGACCAAGATGCAAACTATGCTCACGCTCGATGACTTCGACTTCATTATCGCAGATGTATTAGACGCCTCAGAAGACATTTTGTAGAGAAATGACACCAAGAAAGTGACCATGTATGAAAGGATTGGAACAAAGTTGAGAGGGGTACAACAAGCCCTTCACTTCAGCCACGCATTATCTATTGTGCCCCAACCATCAGAAGAAATAGAGCTGGGAGATGAGCTGGCCCAACTCTACAGAATAGCAGATGCGACCAAAGCTCACCTTCGTCGTGTCTAAGAAGAAAAAGAACAGGCCACAGAGGCCCTAAAGCAAGCACAAGATGAATCCATAGAGAAACATAAGGTTGCAAAACAAGAAAAACACGACCTCCAAGCAAAGTTCACAGAGGATAGAGTACAAATCCAGCATGAGAAAGAATAGTTGCTCACAAAGCAGGTCAGAGTTAAATAAGCATTCAACAAAGCACTTCTTTCTGTGACAGGATTCGAGAAAATGGAAGAATACCCAATGGAGAATCAAGTGGCGAAGCTTGTTGAAGCCATCTAGCAGGTTCAACAAAGAACAATAGATCTAGAGCTACAAACAGTGTCAAGCACTCCGTAGGAAGTGCGAGACCAAAGAGAAGAAACTGCCCAGAGCGCAGTCGAGAGAATCAAGGCATTGGCCTTGGAATGCAAACAACTTAACAGTCGAAGTGTGCAGACCTATGAGCGCCTTACATAGGACCTTGAACTAAGGACACTGGAGTCACAACTTTAGGAAGCAAAGCAACAAGTAGCAACAGTGAAAGCATATTTGAAGCCACTGTGAGCAGTAGAGAGAATGAGAAGGTCCCAAGAACAACACACGGTTCAACAATAGGTCCATGTCATCCAGAGTAAAGTCATGGAAGTGACTCAGAAGCTCCAGCCAGTCCAGGATGCATCTTGCATACTTTTTGAGGAGATTGAAGGATGAGGAGAAGAACTAGAACAAGTGGTCACTTAGGTAGAACAATGCTTGGTAGGACCCATGAACGAGACAGTTATTCAGGAGTTCACCAAGCAGGAGGCTCTGGATAAGCACTAGGTCGAAGCGTCTCGAGCCAAGATCGAGGCATTTGAGGCAGATTTACCTAGATTAGAGTGACTTGGGACGAGTCACAGGTGAGTGTTGGGGGCCTGTTGGACCTTGACCAGGTTTTGTGGAAGCGTTGGTCACGTTTGACCGATTTTGGGACTTTGACAGGCTGGTCAAAGGTGGAGTGCAAGGTGAATCAGATATCATGGGATCTCGCCACCTTTTGTGGAATTTTTGGGTTTTGTATTTATGTAACGGGTATGGAATGTCGGTCCATGGGTTTTACCCATGTTTAGGCCCATTTTTTAATGTATAAATAGAAAGCTAGGTGATGTAAGTAGAAGTAAATATTGATGTCTTAGTGCTAATGAGCTAAGTGTGAATAGTCTTAAATGCTCTATGCATACTGTGTGTTGAGAACTTGCAGAGCTAAGTGAAATTGATTGTAATAGACTGTGGAAATGATTTGTGTTGTGACCTAGATCGGGGAAGGAAGGATATGGTGAAGTGTGCGCAGATATCCTGTCCTATGGGGAGTAGGATTTTGTGGCTCTGTGCATGTATATGATTGACAAAAGACAATAAAAGAAGAAGAGTTGGTGTATGTAGCCCCAGGATGGGGGTGAACCACATATATCCTGTGTTGTGGTTTCTTTGTGCATTATGGTTGTTATGCTTTGATGTGATTTATGCTTAGTGCAGTAATGTATGGTTAGATGCATCTGATATGGTAGCTTAGTGCTTAGTGATGCGAATGAATGCTAGATCTGATCTATTTCTATATGCTAAGTGCTTGAATGTGTTAGATCTTGTTGAATATTGTGTTGCTCTATAATTAGGATTTTTGTTGAGATTTGGTAGCTTGGAGGTACTTCTGCATTGACATCGCTCAGCATGTGGAAGTGACCAAGCAAATTATCTCCTAGTGACTTTACAATTATAAAGTGACTTTATAAAGTGATTTTATAAAGTTGAGTCTTTTAATTTTGAAATGTAAAAGTGACTTTATGATGTTATGGGTCACTTTATTAACTTAAGTGACCTCAACAAATGATTAAATTGTGATCGTTGATCTCAAGGGTAAGTGAAGAGTCACTTGAGGGAGATCAATGGTTAGAGGAGCTACAATTCAAAATTGATAAAAGGCAGCTCATTAGGAGATGAAGGCGCACTTGTTGAAGAGAGCTTGAGGGAAGTTGAAGGGGAATGCATCCCAAGGAAGTTTCTTATCTTGGAGGGAAAGGGTTTTTGTAGCCAAGAGGAGGCACACATCCCTAGGAGGATTGGCACGCATTCCTAGATAGCATCAACATTAGTGGAGGTAGTACAATATGGTTTGGAGGAGGCTGCACATCATATTTTGCTTGCCTTGTAGCTCCAGCTAACTTAGAAATCTTTGTTGTGTATTGGCATGAGTTTCTAGGAGTTTTCTCTGCTATTAAGAAGTCTGTACAATAAGGTACGGATCTGTACCTTAATTCTGGGCACAAAAATCAAGATTGTATCTATTGTTAGTGACTGTACAGTTCATACAGGTTGTCTTGGAAGTCTGTTTATGATTTCAGACTGTATTACATTGGATATTTGTGATGTTTTCTACTCAGAAAGAGTGAAATTTCATATGTAAATGTTGATTTTAAGCTGTTGTTATAATCAAAACTTTCCCTAAAGATGAATAAGAAAATTTCTCCTCAATTTGTCACATTTTCTGTGTTATTCTTCTTGGGTTTTACCCAGATTTTTCATGGTGCATTATGGATATTTTGTCCACTATTAGAATATAATTCCACTGCAGATTTAGTTTCAGAACTATATTAATTAGTGTTTATGCTCATTAAGTGCAGCTAGTAAAGGTTTGAATTCTTGTTGTTATGACTTAATTGGAGGCTGAAATCTGGGTATAATATGGTGAATTTTTGAACTAATTTCAACATGGTATCAGAGTAGGTGTTCTAAAGTTCAGTGGAAAGAATTTTGGCACTTGGGAAAAAAAGTGATTTGCTGGTACATTTGTTTGAAGAAGACAGAAAAAGGTTCTTTGTTAGGTGGACAAAGATGACTTCCAGCATCAGGTTTGAAGATAGATTAGAGGGGGTCTCCAACTACCTGCAGTGGAAGGTTAGAATCAACAGTGTTCTCAAGGAGAACAAATTGTGGTCATTTTTGAACACCATTGTGCCTGTACCTACTTTAGATCCCATATCTCTTGATGTTCATGAGGTAAGGGAATCCAAGACTCAGAGAATTATCTTGGATGGGGTTAGATACCACCTTATTCCAAAATTGGCTAAGAAGAAGACAACCAATGGAATGTGGGTTGCACTGAAAGGATTTAATGAGGATAAGAACAAGAAATGGAAAATGGCTCTCCGGGACAAGCTCCATGGAGCTAGGATGGTCAAAGGAGAGAGTGTGGCCACCTACCTCACCTGGGTTGCACAGGTGAAGCATGAGTTGGTAGTTGTTGGAGAAGTCATTCCTGAATCAGAGTTGGTGTGGATAACCCTCAAAGGATTCACCAAGGAGTGGTATGTTTTAGTCAAGTGTGTGGTGGGGAGAGAGAAGCTCTATGATTAGCATAGATTGTGGGATGATTTTACACAGGAGGAGATCTGGAAGGGGTCTTGGGAAAAGGTATTGGATGGTGCAAACGACAAGAATGTTTCTCTTGTGGTAAAGGGAAATGAAAAAAAGAAGGACATGAGAAAGGTGAAATGATTTTCATGTCACAGGACTAGCCACTATGCTAGTCAATATCCGAACAAGAAGAAAAACAAACCAGAACTAGAGGTGTCAACTTCAACAGAAGTTGCAGAGTTTTCTCAAAGATATGAGAAGGAGTTCTCTCTCATGACTTGTCCCATGGGCAGTGGATGCCTACCATTCGAGGAAATTGAGTCTTGGTTTTTGGATAGTGGTGCTTCTCAGCACATGACTGGGTTGAGTTCAATTTTCCTTGATCTTACAGAGACGGACTCAGACTATAGAGTGAATTGTGGAGCTAGCCCACAACTTCTAGTAAAGGGGGTTGGAAGGGTGAGATTCCAACTAGATTCAGGAGGTCTTCTAGAGGTTGGCGAAGTGTTATATATTCCAGAGTTGACAATTAATTTTCTCTCAGTGTCAGCTTTGGATGAGAGTAGATTTGGAGTTGTTTTCTACGGTGGGCATGTGTTTTTATATCATGTAGGAGAAACTACTGACACAAAAATAATGCTTGGTGTCAAGTATGAGGGATTGTACAGGTTGTTGGGTAGACCTTTGTTGGGGTCCAGTGGATTTCTAGACTCAGATTCTATGTCGGAGAGTTGGCAGGTAGCACGAGAGAGAGACTTGATCCATGGGACTCAGTCTTCTTCCGGGACTCTCAACGGACTCAGCAGGCATGAATTGACACAGTTGGATGCTCAGGAGAGTGTGTAGTCTCCTAGGAGCATGTCTTCAGTTCATGGTACAATGCAGGTAGCAACAGAGGCTTCCATTACAATGGGAGTAGTGGCTTCATGTTTAGAGGGAGAAGAGACTTCTAGTATAGAGAGAGTAGTTATGGCAACTGATGAGATGGAGACAGATTCTGGTGGTGATACCAGAAGTACCTCTCTTGCTAAGAGGGAGTGTTGAGATTTGGTATCTTGGAGGTACTTCTACATTTGCAACGCTTAACATGTGGAAGTGACCAAGAAAATTATCTCTTAGTGATTTTATAAAGTTGAGTCTTTTAATTTCGAAATGTAAAAGTGACTTTATGATGTTATGGGCCACTTTATTAACTTAAGTGACCTCAACGAATGATTAAATCGTGACCGTTGATCTCAAGAGTAAGTGAAGAGTCACTTGAGAGAGATCAAGGGTTAGAGGAGTTACAATTCGAAATTGATAAAAGGAAGCTCATTAGGAGATGAGGGCACATGTAAATGGTTTGAACAAAAAATAAACATTTTTACTACAACCCTCATGCTCAACAAAGAAATAAAATAAATTCCACACACATGCAGTGTTGGAATCAAAGTATTCATCCAAAATAGCTTCGCCAAAGATGGATTCTCCTCATCAAAATTCTATCAAGAAGTTTTATAAAAAGTGAAAAAAGCAAAAGACCCTTTTATTTTCATTCTCATCTTATTTATAAGTAGTCAAATAAGATATTTAGTTACATAATTTCAATAGTTTCTTGAGATACTTGGAGCACTGCAATCTTGAATAAAAACTTATTTCATTGTACATCACTATTGATGTGATGTTCCCATTCTAAGATGTAATGTTTCGACTATTGACTATTGATGTAATGTTCTCACTATTGATGTACTTATTTTCCTTGTACATGACTCTAAATTTTTTCATAGCAAGAAGAAAAAT
Organism: Picea mariana; assembly: GCA_032191745.1. NCBI lineage: Eukaryota > Viridiplantae > Streptophyta > Pinopsida > Pinales > Pinaceae > Picea > Picea mariana. The sequence continues at coordinate 98,893 of JASDQU010435357.1, forward strand.
ACTTTTGATGAATAACATTTAATTGATATATCATATGATGAATTGATGCAATAACAATGCATTGAGGTACAAGTCCCTTCGAGTTGAATGTAGAGGATTTATAAGATCATGGGGAGGCGTTACACGTTGAATACACATGATTCAAGTATGCAATAATAGTCATTAAGTAACTCTTGATCCTTTATCAAACTTGGGTGTGAAGTTTTAAAGACTCTTGAAAGCCATTTTGGAGATATTTGAATTTTAACTTCATCGAAAGGTCACCAAGGACTATTGGGATAAGTTAAATGTTTAACATTTGAAACTCCTTGAGAGTTTTTGGTGCATAATGAAAGATTGAAGTTCATAAAATTACCGAAGGAGTTCAGAAAGAGATTGTCTTCAGGGTTGAACCTTCAAAGAGTCTTGATGGATTTGAGGATGTTCAAAAGTTTTAAGTCTACAAACACATCAAACCAATCCTTTTACTATGACATTAAACTTAGGGAAACATTTGTGAAGCATAAAAAACATCAGGATGATTTAGAATTTAAAATTTTGAATCTTCCTTGGGGAATGTATTAGAATTTTTTGGAGGTGGATGTTATGAAATCCCCTAATAGTTTTGGGCATGTTTGAAAGTTAAAAGTTTAGAAAGAGCTCAAAATATTTTAAAATATTATTGATTTGGAAAGATAAATCAAAGTAATATTGATATAGCCCCAAAGACTTAAGGATATATTGAAAGTTCAAAGTTTTGGTTTTCCCCAAAATATGGCTTGTTGAGTTGGAGGTCAAATTGTGAAATCCCTCAAAATATTTTGAAACCTTTATAAAGTAGGACTTTGAAACAATCACAAAAATTTTCAACAAAAGGCTTCGAAAGGAAAAATACAAAATGATCTAATAGCTCATGCTTGTTTTTTCATACTATTTTGTGACATTTGAAGGTTTTCCTTAAATATTGCCATTTGAAGGTTTTCCTTAGTATTATCCATATGTAACTCTATTTCTTGTACTTTGGACTTAACTTGCAAAACGTATGAAATACTAGGAGCTAGATACTCATAAAGGGCCTCAAATGGGAACATTTTAGTAGATGTGTAATAGGTAGTAACATGCCACCATTGTGCTAGAGGAAGCCACTTCACCCATTGAGACTGTTTGTCTAAAGAATAACATGATAGATAACCCTCTAAACAGTTGTTAACAATTTCTTTTTAACCATATGTTTGTGGATGATATGTTGAAATCATAGCTAGTGTTGTTCCACTCATCTTCCATAAATATTTCCAAAACTTTCCTTTGAATTTCGGATCTTTGTCTCTTACTATTACTTTAGGAAAACCATGAAGTCTATGAATTTCCTTTATGAAAACTTCTTCCATTTGGATTAATATATATGTACTTTGAATTCTGCAAAAATCTTCATATTTTGTGAGTCTATCAACGACCACAAAAATGACATCCTTACCTTTAAATTTTGGTAACCTTGTAATGAATTCCATTGATATATCTTCCCATATTTGATTATGTATATGTAATGGCTGAAGTAACCCTATATATTTTATCATCTCTACTTTATTTCTTTGACAAACTTGTCATTCTCTTACAATTTGTGTAATATCTTTCTTCATTCCTTCTGATTCGGGATCTTTTCATCGTGACAACTGCTCTGATACCAACATGATCCAGGATCTTTTCATCGTGACTTATAAAGAATTGTATTAAATGAGCATAAATTAAAGTGAACCATTAAAGAAGGGAAAACTTAGAAATGAAGAGACATAAGCATCAGATCTAAACACAAAACTTGATAACGGAGTTCATCCGTGGTGGACTACGTATCTGGGTTCTTCTCTCAAATGGGTAGGCTCTTTCATTAACACAGAAAAAGAATTTGGAAAATACATGAATATACCTCATTCTAGAATCAAGATATAGAAATAATGCTCAGATCAGAAAACAAACATCACCAATGGATTTGTGGCATCGAATTACCCAAAAATGAATGTCTCCACGCTCTCATCTGACTCTGGAACTCCTAGGCCCAAGAAGAATTATGTCTCAGTTTTTGTGCCCTCTGTAACCTGCAATTATGATAGTCCATGCCTCGTAATTTGTGCCCATATTCATAGGGTACGGTCGTGCCTCCCCTGTCTCTAGTAAGATTGTACTTTTTAAATAATGAATACAGGCAGATATAACAAGTGGCATCAATGGCGTGTTAGTTATGGGTGGAATTGTAAAGGCGTTGGGCAAGGTGGAGGTTCCGGGGTCGAACCCACTAGACTCCATTTTGGAAATTGGTTTGTATATATATATATATATATATATATATATATATATATATATATATATAT
>JASDQU010435357.1:101286-117810 GCA_032191745.1 Picea mariana
CTAGCATGTGTCGCCCAATGATTGGGCCACGTGGCTCCAACCGATAGGTACACCTGTATGTTGACGCTACTATCCTGTCACTTCATACTGACACGTGGAGCTTCTTGGCTGGTGCCATGTGGCGTCGCCTGGGGGTGCCACATGGCACTTTTTTATTGGTCAACACGGACCCCTGAAAATCCCATTGGCAGGTGACATGTGGCAGCCTCTGGTTCTTCCACATGGCATGCTGACATCAATATCCTGTACGTTGACGTATCCATTCCATGTTAGCTTCTAACGTCATGCTAACGTTAGTAGTACAGATGATGATGTGGCCCCAACTGACTAGCCCTGTTTGACCACAACTTTGACCGTGAATATATTTTAAACCGAAACTTTGTTTGATGAGTCGTTTGTGTCGTTAGAAATATTGCAATGTGCTCTTCACGATAATTTTGTTTTCACTGGTTTTTTGGAACTTTGAATTTTTTCCCTTTCTCTATCTGTTGGATCCATTCTGAGTGTTCTGAGTTACCTATGTGAGTTCTGAGTTATTCTTACCCTTCTCTGGATCCTTTTTGGATCACACCTTCCCACTGAGTGATTTTTGGATCACCAAAAGATTTCATCAATCAACTGGTAAGTGAGGGAAAAGTCCCCTCACTTTGTCCTTCTCGACCCACTTTGCCTTGCTTGGATGTGTGTCTTTTAAGCCTACTAGAAGATAATCAACATCACCCCTATGTGAAGTCCTCATGCTCCTGTCAAAGATGATATATTCCTATAGCTCATCCAAGTAATCAGAAGAAAAATCATCAAATGATGGCATTGAAACTTCCTCATCTTGATCTATGATCATGGGAGGCTCAAAACATTTCAAGTTCTCAACGTTCACAACTAAGTAAATATGCATACAAGGTGGAAGATCTATATGAAAATCATTAGTACCTATTTTATCCAAGATAGTGAAGGGTCCATAACGAATGGGCTTGAGTTTATTTCCTTCACCCTTCAATCTCTCCTTGTTGATGTGAAGCCATACCCAGTCTCCAACCTAGAACTGATGATCAAACCCGTGCTTGTCATGTTGAGCTTTATACTGTTCTTGAATCTTCTCCAACTGTTCCCTCAATACCTGGTGTATCTGTTGAATCCTCTGGATGAACTTGTGGGCTCTGTACTCTGTTCATTCTTCACTTACATCATCATCTCTCACATATGTCAAGTCCAAAGGAACCTTTCGCAAGTACCCAAAACATGTCTCAAAAGGTGAACTTTGAGTGGATGAATGTAAAGATCAGTTGTACGCATGTTGTACATAGGGTATCTATTCATTCCATACCTTGGGACACTTGTTGTAGTATCCTCGAAGCAAAAGTACCATTGTTCGGTTTACCACCTTTATCTATTCATCGATATGTGGATGGAAATCAATGCTCCTCTTCAATTTGGTGTCCATCATTCTCCACAAGCTAGTCTAAAATTCCCCAAGGAATCGAGTATCTCGATCTGAGATGATAGATGTGGGTAATCCAAAGTGAACCCAAACATGCTGAAAGAAGGCATTAGCAGTCTGCATAGCAGTGATCTTATTTTTACAAGACATTAAGATACGCATCTTTCTAAACCTATCCACTAGAACATACAAATAATCATGACCCACTTTCGTCATTGGTAAACCCCCTACAAAATCCATGGATACAATTTCCCATGGATGGGATGGAACAACAAGTGGTGATTATAGCCCTAGTTTTCTATTAGTGGGATTACAATTAGAACACATCACACACCCCTGTACATATTTAGTTACAATTTCTTTCATTTGAATCCACTAACAAAACCTCTGCAAATGAGCCATTGTTTTTCCTACCCCAAAATTCCCAGACACAAGAGAAGTATGAGCCTCTTGTATTACATGGACTTGTTCACTTGTAGGAATACATATCTTTCCAAGATAGTAAAGTAACCTTACCTGCATACAATAGTTCTCTACCTTGTTACTTGTACCCTTTTTGTCCTTGATTACTAAGTGAAACTATTGTAGAAAACCCATCCACCTGTAGTGTCAAGATTATTTCAATTTGGTCTCTGCTTGAAGAAACTGTAAGGGTTGGTGATCTGTAGTATAATGGTTTCCTTCCATAAAAAGTAGTTCCTCCATTTCTTTAAACTCTGGACTAATGCATACAACTCTTTATCATATGTAGGATAGTTAACAACAACTTGGTTAAAAGTTTCAGATTGGTAACAAATATGCTTACGATATTGCATTAGTACTACACCCATGGCGTACCCGCTGGAATCTGTCTCGATCTCAAAAGTCTGTTGAAGATTCGACAGTGCTAATACTGGTGCGGTATTGATCTTCCCCTTCAAAGTGTCGAAATATTTTTTTTTCTTTCCTTCCCACTGAAAAGTGGTATTCACACTGGTTAAGGCATGTAGAGGAGATGCTATGAAGGATAAGTTGGGAATGAATCTCCTCCAATACTGGAATGCACCTAAGAATCTTCGAACTTCGATTACACTTTTTGGCTCAGACCAATTTACAATTACATCAACTTTGGAAGGTTCAATTTTCAATTGTCCTCCTCCTACAATATGACCTAAGTATACAAGTATAGTCTTGCCAAATTCACATTTAGACAATTTTACATACAACTTTTCCCTGTGCAAAGTATCCAATACTTGCTTTACATGTCTCACATGCTCATCCCCAGTCCCTCTAAAAACAAGAATGTCATCTAAATATACAATCACAAAGTCACCTATGGAAGGATTGAATACATCATTCATCACACGCATGAAATTTGTTGGAGCATTACAAAGCACAAATGACATAACCAACCACTCAAACAATCCTTGTTTGGTTTTAAAGGAAGTTTTTCATGCATCCTATTCTGTGACTATGATTTGATGATATCCACTCTGCAAATCCAACTTAGTGAAATATACAACATTCTTCAATTGATCAAGTAAATCATCTATGCGAGGAAGATGGTATCAATTTTTCACCGTGATTTTATTCAAGGCCCGGTAATCGACACACATTCGCCATGTGCCATCTTTCTTTGGCACCATCACGATCGAAGAACCACAAGGAGACGAATTGGTCCTTATGACCCCTTGATCCAATAAGCCTTGTACCTTCTTCTTGATCTCTATCATCTCCACAACTGAAATCCCATACATGCCCACATTAGGAAGAGGAGAATCTTGTTGAAGATGCATCTCATGTTGGATTTCCCTCTTAGGAGGTAATCCATCCGGTTCCTGAAAAATATCATCATAATTAGAAACAATATCAATTAATTCCTTTTTATGAGATGGATCACACCCTTGGAAAGCGTAGGATGTCTCGAGATATTTATCTCTGACGACCATGAGTACATATCTCTTATTAGTGTTTACGAGTCTTTTCATTTTCCCTGCACTAACAAGTGTTGTATTTACCCCCATGTTGTGAGCTCTAACAATATATTCCACTCCCCCCTTAGTAAGGTTGTATTCGTTCTCATGATGAAAGAAGACTTCTTTTCTATCATAAAGATAAGGGCTTCCCAACACTATGCCACATATATCAAGTGGTACAACATCCAAATCCACTTCATCAATCAATTTTGAAGCAATAGCAAATCTGATCCTACATTGTTTGGTGACATTAAGTTTTTCTTTGTCACATACCCAACCAAGAAGATAAGGTTTTTGATGTGGTTTTGTTTCAAGACCCATTTTCTTGACAAGTGCTTTAGATATTAAGTTTACATGGGAACCCAGATAAAATAATGTATCTATCTTAGTATGTTTAGATACAACTCTTATGTGAAATAAGTCATTCCTCTTTCATTCATCAACATGGCATTCATCATTGGAACTAGAACTAGCATGAAGAGAATATTTACCTTTTACTCCAACCGTTGTGATCTTTCCTTCGTATCCTGAATCGGAACCATGATCTTGTTATACCATAGCAACGGTCTTTGTCTTCCTCTTTCGACTGAACTGTTTCAGTTTCTTTTCCAGATGCAGTTTCCAACAATGTTCTTCATCATGACCGCTCTTGTTGCAATGAGTCGAAGATGGTTTTCCTCCTTCTCTTGTCACTGTAGTGGTCTTCTTGTCCTTCCTTTTAAACTTTTTAAAAGTCTTCTGTGGGAAATTGGAAGGTTTATTTGTGGGATCTTCTTGAACATGTTTCCCCCTGTTATCAAGGTGAGTGGCTTGCACACAAAATTTGCCAAGACTAGTGGGGTTAAACAAGAGCAAAGTATGTCGAATATAACGATGAAGTGCGCCAATATACTTCATTAAAGTCTCATAAAAATGAAAAGGAATGTTCAATGCAAGACATTTCTTCCTAAATTCTTCTGAGAAACTTTATACAGTTTGTCCTTTACATTCCCATAAAGTTTTCCATTCCATCATTGCTTTATGTAAATATCCTAATGCATAAAATTGCTTCCTTATCGTTGATTTAAATTCCGACCATGAAGAAAGGAGCTTACCACACTTACTTATGTCCTAAATCTTTCTCTCCTACCATATGAGAGCGGTGCCTTCCAACCTAAGAGAAGTCAGTTTCACTTTAACTTCCTCTTCATCAATATGCTAGACACGATAATACACTTTAGCATGTTAGATCCAATTATCTATATTTTCAGGATTAGCATCTCCATTAAACATAGGTAAAGAAAATTTTACATCAATCTTTAATAATGGTTTCTTAAAAGAGGCTTTATGTCTAGAATGATGAGAATGCTCAGAGGAAGATGAATTAGAACTCGAAGGTGAAGACAGAGGCTCAGGAGGATCTCCTCTGGCCCCTTGTTTTACCGAAGCATCATCATTTGCATGTGCTTCCTTTTTCTTCCCTTTCTTCTTCATCCTCTTCTCGTAATCTCCATACATTCGCTCGACCATTTATGACATGTGATAAAATACCATGTGAAATATTTTCTCATGTTCATCACACTTGCCTTCTTCTTCCATTTTCTTCCTTCTGGATACATGACCAACTTCGGGATTGAAAGTCTTAAGAGTTCCTTAACTCTGCTTATGCTTGGCCCTAGTAAGCATTCACACTCAACAATTCAAGTCAATGACAACTTCTCTCATACCAACATGATCTGGGATCTTTTCATCGTGACTTATAAAGAATTGTATTAAATGAGCATAAATTAAAGTGCACCATTAAAGAAGGGAAAACTTAAAAATGAAGATACATAAGCATCATATCTAAACACAAAACTTGATAACAAAGTTCATCTTTGGTGGAATACATCTTCGAGTCCTTCTCTCAAATGGGTAGGCTCTTTCATTAACTCAACAAACGAATTTGGAAAATACATGAATATACCTCATTCTGAAATCAAGATGCAGAAATAATGCTCAGATAAAAAAACAAACATCACCATTGGATTAGTGGCATCGAATTTCCAAAAATGTTTGTCTCCACGCTCCGATATGCCTTTAGCATTCCCAGTCCCAAGAATAATTATGTCTCGCTTTTCGTTCCCTCTGCAACCTGCAATTATGACAGTCCCTGCCTCATAATTCATCCCTGTAGTTGTACGGTATGGTCGCGCCTCCTCTAGCTCTGGGTTTACTTTTTAAATAATGAATACAGGCAGATATAAAAAGAGAGCGGTGCCTTCCAACCTAAGAGAAGTCAGTTTCACTTACGTATGTCCTAAATCTTTCTCTCCCACCATATGAGAGCGATGCCTTCCAACCTAAGAGAAGTCAGTTTCACTTTAACTTCCTCTTCATCAATATGCTAGACACGATAATACACTTTAGCATGTCAGATCCAATTATCTATATTTTCAGGATTAGCATCTCCATTAAACATAGGTAAAGAAAATTTTACATCAATCTTTAATAATGGTTTCTTAAAAGAGGCTTTATGGCTAGAATGATGAGAATGCTCAGAGGAAGATGAATTAGAACTCGAAGGTGAAGACATAGGCTCAGGAGGATCTCCTCTAGCCCCTTGTTTTACCGAAGCATCATCATTTGCATGTGCTTCCTTTTTCTTCCCTTTCTTCTTCATCCTCTTCTCGTAATCTCCATACATTCGCTCGACCATTTATGACATGTGATAAAATACCATGTGAAATATTTTCTCATGTTCATCACACTTGCCTTCTTCTTCCATTTTCTTCCTTCTGGATACATGACCAACTTCGGGATTGAAAGTCTTAAGAGTTCCTTAACTCTGCTTATGCTTGGCCCTAGTAAGCATTCACACTCAACAATTCAAGTCAATGACAACTTCTCTCATACCAACATGATCTGGGATCTTTTCATCGTGACTTATAAAGAATTGTATTAAATGAGCATAAATTAAAGTGCACCATTAAAGAAGGGAAAACTTAAAAATGAAGAGACATAAGCATCATATCTAAACACAAAACTTGATAACAGAGTTCATCTTTGGTGGACTACATCTTCGAGTCCTTCTCTCAAATGGGTAGGCTCTTTCATTAACTCAACAAACGAATTTGGCAAATACATGAATATACCTCATTCTGAAATCAAGATGTAGAAATAATGCTCAAATAAAAAAATAGACATCACCATTGGATTAGTGGCATCGAATTTCCAAAAATGTTTGTCTCCACGCTCCGATATGCCTTTAGCATTCCCAGTCCCAAGAATAATTATGTCTCGCTTTTCGTTCCCTCTGCAACCTGTAATTATAACAGTCCCTACCTCATAATTCATCCATGTAGTCGTACGGTATGGTCGCACCTCCTCTAGCTCTAGGTTTAATTTTTAAATAATGAATACAAGCAGATATAAAAAGTGGCATCGGTGGTGTGTTGGTTATGGGTGGAGTTGTAAAGGCATTGGGCAAGGTGGAGGTTCTGGGGTCGAACCCACTGGACTCCATTTTGGACATTGGTTTGTGTGTGTGTGTGTATATATATATATATATATTCGTTGAAATATATTCTCCGCTAACTATAGCATACCTACCATCGATACATCTATCGACTGATAATATTGGTGTGGTGTTGGCAGCCAATTCAATTTTTTCTATTGACCTATAAGTTGCCTACACCTATGTCTTCCAAACTTCAAATTGTCGTCTCATTTTTCAATTAGATGATATTTTCATTTCTTGCGACATTTGCAAATTTGTTTCCATTAAGTTTTCACGACTGGAAGCGTGAAAACTTCTCCTTTCGTGGTCACATTTCGATTACTGTTTGAATTGTCGTTATTTTTTTATCGATACTTGCTATGGCACTTACCTTTGGTTTATCGTTATATGGCTAAAAGGATTTTCGAACTATGCCTATTTGGACATTCTCATGGTTGCGTAACTTGATTTTATTAAACTGGTAAGGCATTGAGCATATAGATTTATATTTTTATGACTTGCCTAGTCATTGAATTGCATAAGGGTCACAATTTATTTATTTATTTATTTATTTTTTACTTTTATATATATATGATATGATCCTTATAATAATCTTTTTATGGCTCTTGGCTTGCAAGTTTTATATGAATTCGATTGCCACAATGGTTAAAAAATTTTGATTAAAGCATTTATGCAATGGCGCGTGGTTAATATTTGAGTTTGATTTTACGTTGAATGACATTGGTTTGAAAGATTATAGTTATTGGTGCATTGGTATAACATCCACCGTTTGATTCTTTGGTTGGTCGAATAATATGGTTTTGAGTTATGTTATGATTGTTTGAACAGAGGATTAATATGGTGGTTGTACTTTGCCATAACTATTGTGCATGGCGGTCAATAACTCCACCACCCTCGCATGCGCACATTAATGATTCCTCTTTGATCGTTCATTGTTGTTAGACCAAATGACTCTGCTCCTGTGCATTGGTATTTTCAAACCAAACCCTTACCATGTGCTCACACCATGTCCCCTATCGTGAGGGCTGAACCGAATGGGAGCCAGGCTCTATTGATGTTTGACAGTGCCCGCAGTGACCTCGAAGACAATGGGTGGCTCCCGTTTATACAAAAATTCAAGGGTTTCAACCTCTGCGTAGCTCGGCAATTTGCTCTAACCTTTGATGGTTGTTGAGCCAAGGTCAGTGATGTTCAATTGCAAATTGACGAGCAGTTTATCAATCTTGCCACGGGTTTTCCCGCCACTGGACAACGATGGTCCAAGAATTGTAAAGTAGAAGAGTTCCCATGGACACTGCTCTTCCAGTTGCGTAAGGTTATCTTCTGTGATAAAGGCTTACTTGTGACCATGCTTAAACAGCGTTGACATGACTTATTGATGATAATCAAATAGTTTATCACCTGCGAAGGTCGGTACGGGTTTGTTTTCTTACACCACCTTCGTTTGCTTATGGTTTTTATGGGTTATCAGCTCAATATGCCCTATTATCTGCTTAGAAGCATGTTTAAAATGTATAATAAATACAAAAGGAACTAGGCTGATAGTAGCTTCTTTCATTATGGGCTGGTTAAGATTATTGTTGTCTGTCATTTGGGGTTACACGGAGATTGTTGGAGCGATTTTCTTACTCGGAATGATTTTGAGGATTCGAACCCTCCACAGGTTGACAAACCTATGGTGAGCGAAGACAAGTTTGTACCCCTGGTACCCTACAACATCCTGTTACCTAAACCCTTGGCCGACTCACCTATCGACCTACCCCACATTGTGACTAAGGACGCTGAGACGATGAGCAAGAAGCCGAAAGCCAAACCCACTGTGAATGCCAAAGGCAAAAAGAATGCCCGTTTAATTTCTCGAATGGCAAGGAACAAGATGAAACCTCCTATCGAACCAAACCCTATCATACTGAGTGAGGATTCTGATTCGTAAGTGGAGCATTTTTTGGCTAGCAAATACCCCTATTCGGAAGGTTTGTGTGTCGAACCCTCATATGACTTTGTGACAAACCTACCCCCTTGCTTGCAAAGCGACCCTAACTATCCTGGCATTAAGTTGCCTTGTGAAACCCCCGGTCATTCATCCAAACCCTCTCCTGCTCTATCTAAATCTACAGTGCCACCCTGTGATCAATGTAGCTCGTGGTTAGAGATATATTATCTTGATGTGCCGATGCTACAGTCGAGAATTCACTCTTTGGAGGACCAAATTTCCCTGCTTACTAGTCAAAAGGCTAATTTACAAGCCACTGATAAAAAGCAAAGGACGACAGGCTCCATCTTGTTTAAAAATGTGGAATCAGCTACAGCGGTCGTGAATTCTAAGTTGGCATAATTTGAGCAGCCTCACACAGGTATGTTTTGATATCGCTTGTCTATATAACGAATTCGAATTCATTTTGAATAGCTCTGTTTACAGCATTGATTGGCTTTGTCACATTATATGCATTCTGTACATAGCTTGGCTTTGATTAAATGGAAGTTCGTTTTCTAGTTTAGCTTCGATTGGATTCTCATCAATTTGTTGGATCTTGGTGTGGATATGATTTGATTCATTTAGCTAAAATGAATGCTCTCCTGTCGTTTGTATCTATTCTAGACACAAGTTGTTTCTCATACTTCAATTTTAAACGCAATCACATTTCGGTTCAATTTGGTTATAATACATACGATATGATTGGCAACAGTTTTGATATGGTTAATTGTTACGGTTTTATGTCTATGTGACTTTCGACCAACATGAATACAGTTCGGGTTATTTTCAGTGTGATTCTGTACAAATTCACCCAAATCATGCATGGATTCAATTCATAACGGTTATACCCAGCCGGTTAATTCGCATTGGTTAACTCCACCATGTTAACAGTTGGATTCATATTGCAATGAATATGCTGTTTGAATTTGATTCAAAGAACGAAATTGACTGTATCCAGATTCACGATTTGTTTCTATATTATACTCAGTCGTGATGTGTTTTGATTATTTTCCCAGTTTGAAATTATAACTTCTGTTAATTCTATTAAGATTGCGATCACAATTAATCTATCCTGTCTGTTGACTGTGCAAGGATCAATCACGAAATTGGTTGGGTTGATGTTGTTACGTTGATTTCATTTACACATAATCGAAACAATTATTTCCATTTGTGTATTCGATTGAATGATATGAATCTGTTGTTATATCATTATAACTATAACAAGTGGGAAATGGTTGTGTTGGATTAGATCGTATCACATACGATATGATTTACTATCGATTTCATTTGGATATGAAACAGTCTTGTTACTGTTTGACCCAATTTTATGGTAAAAGAAAAACAAAGTATTCTTACCCCTGTTTTCGTTTGAATCACTTTAGATCATGTTTAATATTGAATGATAAAATCATTTGAATCTTGAGTGATTCATTTTAAATGATCATTGGAAGATAATTGGTTTTAATTATTTTAAAATATTTGATTTGATTTCGATTCTAATCCTGTATGTTATTTTAGACTAGCTACAGAATTAGATGATTCTGTAGCTAAGTCTGTAGGATCAAATTTTTATTGTTTTGCTAATAAAATATCTTTCTAATTTGTTATTTTTGGTCTATTGCAGATAAATTCGAAATTGCAGTGGATTTGATGAGCAGTTAGGGGAGATTTGAAATATTTTACTTGCATTTTAGTTTCTTAGTTTAGTTGATTTTGGGATATCTTCCCAGATTATGTAAACAGTTTGATACTATCCACAGGGAGGTTTTACCCTGTGGAAAGACTTATAAATACCTATTATTTTTGTAATAATATAATCCTCATTCGTGAGAGAACAAGGATATGGAATTTTAATACAGACTGAGGCAGAATTTGGTGTTTTGTTACAACTTTAGCTTCTCATGATATCAATATTTTGTTTCATGTTATGTATATCAATTTGTATTTGGTTAATGACTACTTTAGCTATCTTAATCTTTTGCAAATGATATAATTCAATCACTGTAATCCATATCTGATTTCTCCAAGTGTTTAAAAAATATAGCAATTGCTTGATTCAGTTTGTGAATGACAGATTTCTCTTCTTCATAAGTTGAATTATTAAGTATAAGTTTTTGCATAACAGGTTTCCCTTATTGCAGAGATTTATAAATCATATAATTGTTATGATTTTTTATGTCTCATTTGTCCTGTAAACAACTCAAAGAGAAGTGCAGCCTATCGTTTACGAGAAGCTTCTGGATTACCCGGTGCGAGTTTCCTTCCTCCGAACAGCTTCGAAATCATCATACACAGGGCAAATTTGGAGCGTTTCCAGGTCAGTTTGTCATATGTTTGTTTAGTATATTATTAGTAGTTTAGTTTAGATATAAGTTTAGTTAGATATATATGTAGAATTAGTATATTAGATTGTTTAATTTCAATAAGTTTTATTTCTTGTTTATAAAATGAAAAAATCAACAAAAACACCTCTCGCTGTCTTAGGGCAGAATATAATGAGTTTTGCAGGTTTTAATTAAATCTGTAGATTGTTTATATTGTACATTTTGTGAATAAGTGATATTGCAGTTAGTAATTAGATAATTGATTAGAGTTAGTATAATATTAATTAGTATATTGTATATAGAATAGTTAGAGTAGTTTAGTTTAGTTTTAGTTTAATTTGTTTAGTAGTTAGTTTTAATTGAATTAGTGTATTAGTTTGTTTTAGTATTAGTTTATTAGTTAGTTTTGTTTATTGTTAGTTAGTTTATTTTGTTTTATTTTGGTTTTCCTAGGACCTTAGATCGGCTAACGGAGCCGCTAAACCCGTCAGGGTGATTCATTCCAAACGGCTTGGGTTATTAGACAACCCCGGACCGGTTCCACTCTCTCAGTTGACGGACGGTCATTTTCGCCCGTCAACACGTGGTCTGTCAGATTTAGCAAACTCGCCATATATATATATATATTTAAATTCGTTCACGGGCCAAGATTGGAAATTTTCAAGCTTCCACGTGTCGCCCGATGATTGGGCCACGTGGAGCCCACCAATAGGTACACTTGTATGATGACATTTTTTCTATGTCACTCTGTACTAACACGTGGCATTTCCTAGGTGGTTCCACGTGGTGTCACTTGGGGGTGCCATGTGGTGCTTCCTGGCTGGTGCCACATGGCATCGCTTAGGGGTGCCACATGGCACTTTTTTATTGGTGGACATGGACCCCCGAAAATACCATTGGAGAATGACACGTGGCAGCCTCTGGTGCTTCCACATGGCATGTTGAAGTTTGCATCTCGTACGATGAAATTATCCTTCCATGTCAGTTGTTGATGTCAGCAGTACGGATGATGATGTGTCCCCTGCTGACTGGCCCTGTTTGACTGCAACTTTGACCGCAAATATATTTCAAACCGTAACTCCATTTGACGAGCCTTTTGCGTCGTTAGAAATCTTGTGACGCGATATTCACGATAATTCCATTTTCACTGAGTTTTGGAAACTTTGAATTTTTTCCCTTTCTCTGTCTAGTGGAGCCATTTTAAGCATTCTGAGTTTCCTCTATGAGTTCTGAGTTATTATTAGCCTTCTCTGGATCCTTTTTGGATCACCTTCCCAAAATAAATATTTTTTTGTCCTTTGATATGTCTTAAGGAACCCTACATGTACTTCCATAGGAGAGTCATGCGACTCCCTTAATATTTGTTGCTTCAAATTTTATTGAGGGCATACAAATATCATACCCTTGTAACAAAGTATATCTCCCTTCCACTCCCAACATTCCATAGAGTTCATCCCTTCCTTTACAAATTGTATTTTGTTTTTAGCACTGTTGTCCTTTTGTCATTCATGATGAGCTTCTTCCAGCCATACATGAATAGAAATTGTGATAGAATATAATCTTGAGGCTTCTTCTATTCTAGAAATAGTATCCGCAACTACATTATCCTTCCCCATTTTGTAGATTATTTCAAAATTAAACGCTTGCATTTTTGTTACCCATTTTTTTTTTCTCTTTTGATGATAATATTTTCTCCAAAAATTACTTTAGGCTATCATGCTATTCTTTGACTTTAAATTTCCTCCCAATGAGACATTGTCACCATTTTTTTATTACATGTAAAATTGCTTCCAATTTTTTTTTTCATATATAGATTTCACCAAATATTTTCCCTTGAATTGTTTTCTTTCAAAAGCTAATGATATCCCTTTGATCCTGAGTTATGAGAGAAACAAAATGAAACATGGATCTATAAAATAAACATAGAGATACAGTGAAAAATAATAGAGATACAATGAAACTTAAATTATATTCAATAAACAAATCTATTGAAACTATAAAATGCAGAATGAAATAATCTTGCTCGAATGGTGGTAGCTAATCTCTGAGAAGAGATGTGGAGGCTACGCACATTCACTTGAGAACATTATAATGAGGCCTCCAATCCTTTTTAGCATCAAGAAGTAATCATAAAACCCAAGAGATCCAAAAACCCAACCCTAGGAGATGAAGCGCCAAAAGTCATGTGGGCCCTGATGGGGTGAGTTGGTACATCAAATTCCGAGGGTCGTAACTTTTGCATATGATATCCATTTTAGGTGCACGATATCCCATTGTAAAGTTATATCTGAAGAATACACATTTTTCCATCACACTCTAAATCTGTTTATAGTGTGACTATGGGGAGCCCAGAAAATGTTGTTTGGGGCCTCAAAACGGCCCCAAAAGTTTAGGACCCAAAAAGATAGAAAAAAAATGCCAAGAAGAAAATTGTATGTGATCCAATCGGAATAGGTGGGTGGCCATCGATACCCACCTGGATCACACTTCTTGTGTGAATACTTCTCTCGTTCCTTGTCTTGATGCATTACATTCTACTATGATGTTTTTTACCAAAATCAGGTGTCGCCAATACTAGTGTAGAATACATGGCATCCTTTAAGAGAGAGAATTCTAAAGCAGCCTTATCATTCCATAAATATGAATTTATCTTCAGGAGATATGTGAGTGGGCCTGCAATTAATGCACAATTCTTAACAAATTTTCGTTAATATCTTGTAAGACCCAAAATTCCTTTAAGATTCTTGATGTTCTTAGGAGTAGGCCATTTTGTAATAGCTTGAATCTTTTGAGGGTCCACCTTAATCCCTTCCCTTGAAATAATATGACCCAAATATTCTTCTTTTTGTTTCCCAAAATAACATTTGGATCTTTTTACATGCAATTGATTGTTTTCGAGAATTTGTAGGAATTGATCCACATGTTTGGTGTGGTCTTCCCATGATTTGTTATAGATAATTATATCATCAAAGAAACCAATACAAACTTTCTGGGGTCGAAATGTTTTGTTAAAAATGATTTGAAATGTTGCATTAGAGGAAATTTCAACTCAAAAGTGTCTTCTTAAGGAAAAAACAAGAAATTAATAAAATAATGGCATGTAGACATATTTACAAATATTAATAAAATTTAATATTCTTTTTTAATATTACACTTTTAGCAAAGTTTCTCGTGGTTATTTTACATTTATTGAGGATAAATTAAATATACATTTTCTATTAAAATCAATTTATGATCAACAAGGGGCGAATGCAATTGAATCCAAAGAGCCTCCTCTGAGTTCTGTTTCCTCAACCATTATTGACAAAAATGGGTGTGAATGCCATTGAATTGGAAACCCTACTCTTAGGCTTTCAATTTTTCCTCGAAGATGTTACCCTTATAACATCATATGCATGTTTTAAAGAAGATATTATGGAACACTAGGAAACATGAAAATTGGAAATACATAGACTAAAATAATTGAAATCATGAATCTCTCAAGATCTGAGAATTAAATCTCTTTTCATTAAAATCTCTAGTCTTATTTCCACATGAAAAATCCATGTATTACATCGACTCTTGACTCCTTTAAAAAAACTATGACCATAACCAAAATTGGTTATTTGGATTTTTTTTTAGCTCTCCAAATTACAAAAATAAGTTTGACTTTACAAATATAATGTTTGATGCAATCAAAATATTGATGTTGCTTTATCGCATTTCCTAGCTTTCCTCTTCTTGTTTCGATGATTCATTCTTGCATGAACTAAATGAGAACATTCCAATCCTCATTTGAAGGACACTGGCATGATAACATATTTTTATAAGCAATATCCAACTCTCAGTATTTTTCATATGGAGTGCTTGAAAATAAATTATTTATTTTCCATAATAGATAAAATTCATCAATTAAACTATCTACTATTACTTGACCTCTTACAACTCCTGTCATTTCCTTGAATTTATCTTCATTTTCCCCGAATTTGAACAAACTTTGTCTATAACTTTCAAATGTAATAATGCCTCCTTTCTTATTCCAACAAGTGGGTAAACCCATTTGCACTAAATTCTCAAACTTGTTTGAGAAAAGTTTTACACTTCTTCTGACCACAATACATTTGTTTTTATCTTATTGGATCAAATTCCTCTTCATAAAAACTTTTTTGTTTCCATCACTATTGAAGTTTGATATTTTATTCCTTGTATTATTAATTCCTCCTTAGATCTAGAATTAATATTTTTTATGATCTTGGTTGTTATCTGAGGTCTATTGCTCAATTCTTGGAAAGATCGTTATATGGACCTATCTACTTCATTTTGCAATGATGATTCTTCTCAAATTAACTTGAAGTAATCCCATATCTTGGTGACTTATGTTATAATTAATACCAGATGAGATGGCTTACCCCAAGAAAATGTGGTTTTCCAACCAATTTACCATGTAACCATTCCACATCTCTCTACAATTTATCCTTAACCTTATTATATTGTGTAGTGATTTTATATTTATCACTCAAGTGTTCTCTGAATATTTTGATTTCATCATTTTATTCAGATATATATATCTTAAGTTTTTCATTTTCAAGATCCTTTAGATTCAAATATAATAAGGGTTTATCTAATTATTCAGATGGTTCCATTGATCTTAAAGGATGTGAAGAAGAAGGATCTTTCTTCAAGGATTCAATTTGTTGTTTATAAATATCAATCTAGTTGTTCATTTGTACCATTTGTCTCAATATTTTATCTTTTTCTTGTTGCACCTCCTGTAGCTTAGGTGTTTGAACATGATCTATTCCTGGTATATTGATATTTTTCTTTAATTTCTGAATTTCAGTGTCTTTGGTCTTAATGAGGGTTTGTATAGATTCAACATCTTTGGGGTTTACTCTCGGTCCAATCACCCACTGCTCAAGCTTTCAATTCTCATTTGTTTTGTTCTATTTGCCAACTTTTATTATTTCAACTGGTTCCAGATCTTATTATTCATGGTTTGTAATTTCTTCATACCAAGAGAAACTTTCATCACATCCCTATTAACCATTTCTCCAGTTTTTCTATGTAAATCCATCTTGTCAAAAAAAATAATTGCATTCAAATTGAATGAGAATTTAGCAACCTTGTAATTGTCAGTAGTTTTAATGACCTGACCTTTTGGTTCTAACACAACAATATTCAACTTCCATTTCTCATAATCAAGAGAAGATATTAATCGAGTTTGAGATGATCACTGGCCACAAATTTGAGGAAAAGTATCCTTCTTGATTTTAAAATTGTTTTCCTTAATTGAATTAAACTCAAAGAAAACGTTCTTATAATCTGATTGATCTGATTCCAATACTTCTTTTCTATCATGAGTTCCAAAACTTTGA
>JASDQU010435357.1:132850-148413 GCA_032191745.1 Picea mariana
TTGAGACTCTTCGTCTTCTCTGTGACAGTCGAACTCACCTTCTCTGTTTCAGTTACAGGCCTCAATGCTCATCAGCTATCAATCGCCTACACGAACAGTTTCATTCCTCTTCAGAGACTCTTCACCTCCTCTGTCAGTCATCCCGAAGGGTCTTCGCATCCTCTGGTAGAAACCATCAATGGTTTATAGCAGTTTCACTGTGTCATGCAACAGTAGCCCTCAGATCTCCTTCAGTTTAATCTACGCCTTTGGATGAGCTTTATTAATCTTGCCTTTCAATCGGGTTTCGGCATTTTGGCATTTCTGTTGCATTGTGTTCTTGCCTCTCTAAGTCGCGATCCCCGAAACTCCGATATGGAGTTACATCAACGGTCCAGATCCAAGCTTGATTTAATGGCTGTGATTGAATCGCCATATCGCATATCGCGATTTCGACATTCATGATGTCCAGTGTTTTTCTCACTTCAAAGTTCCAATCCCTGACACTCCATAAAGAAATCAGATCAACGGTCCAGGTCAAAGCTTGATCCGACGGTTCAGATTATATCATGATTTCACCTATCGTGATATCGGGATTCCTGATGTCAATTTTCTTTGACATGTCTAACTCTCGATCCTCGATGCCTCTCCATTGACTGGAATCAACGGTCCAGATTTGATCTTGATTCAACGACTGTGATTTGAGTCGCGATTTTTCATATCAAGAAATCGGGATTCCTGTTGCAATGTTTCTTTGACATTTCCAAAACGTGATCCTCGAAACTCCGACGTGGTGTCCATCTACTGACGTCACATGTGGATTGACACGTGTTTAATACTGCCACGTGTCACTCTGATTAGTGACTTACATGTGCCTAAAATGTTGAATCAGTTTGACACTTGTCATTACCTAGTTGTGCCATGTGTTCCTAGCTGACGTGAGTCGGGTCAACGGTCTAGATCGCATCTTGATATGACGGTTCAGGTTTAGTCGAGATTTCACACATCGCGATTTTGGGATTATTGATGTCAATATTCTTTGACATCTCCAACTCTCGATCCCCGAAACTCCGACAGGGAGTTGGATCAATGGTCCACATAACCCCCTGAGATGGATGGTCCTCCTGCTTCTGGGATTTTTGAGACCTCTACTCCTTGCACTTTTTAAAGATCGTGCAGGTTTTCCTCGATCCAACAGTGGTCGGACCCTACACTCAGATCTGACACCTCTAACTTCAATTAGCCCTCTAGCTGAGCTCGTGGTCCACGTGACCTCCCCCTACATGACCACAACCAAACCTCCCCATCGGGATTTCGGACTTTCCAATGCCGCAATGCATTGGCTCACTGGATTCCCGATATGTGAAACCCCGATTAGTCAACCCTCCTTTCGGGATTTCACCTTGGCTTTTCCCGATGGTAAACCTCGTGCAGCTCCTGTCCGATCTGACGGCTGACGGGATTTCTAAATGAGATCCAACAGCTCTCAATATCTCCCTTCTGTAGGCTTCTCCTGAGCTCCTCCTGGACGTAGAAACCAACGGTCCAGATTTTCTTCTTCAGCCGATCTGACGGCGGCTGTGCTCCCTCCTAAGCTTTGCACACTTTCCTCCCAACCTTGGGAGAATTACAAGTTCTCAATGGCCTCGACCTTTGTCTTCCTTCTCCTCTGTGAACTCCTGCATCTTGAGCTTTGTTGCATGCGTTCTCCTCGACGTTGTTCCTCCTGAGATTTCACTTCCAAATCCCCAAGGGATTCTTGCACTTCTGCACCTCTTCAGAGTCTTCACATGCACACTCTGATCCAGCCATCTTCACTGGGGTACTTGCCATCAATGACAAGCTTACGCTGCCTGTAAAACATACCAAACATCCTCTGCACTATCTCTTCTGATCTTATCGAGGTTGCTCTGCAACTTCATTGAGGTTGCTCTGCATCTTCTTCCCAAAATACTTCTGGTGCCCGTCTGTTACATTCTTCCTGTATTCATGCCATCTCCATTTCTGTACTTGCCATCAATGACAACCTGTTAAACATTTCCAACACCTTTTAAAGTCCATTCACTTCTCCATTTCTTTCCCTATATAAGTCATGAAAAACAATTGAGTTAAAATTTTGTTTCAACACTTGAGTCTCATAAAAATTGGCCTAGAAATGTAGTAATAAAGAACAAGTAAGAAAAAATATGTGAAAAGAGATCATTGAAAAAATCATACCTTCTCTTGCCAAAACAAATAAGTAGGAAATTTCAAAATCAGTTCTAAAATATAGATATTACAACTAAGATCAAAGGAACCATTCCTAATTCATAGTTGGAGAGGATTCACCTTGTGTTATGTTCCTCAAATTTCTAATGTATTGGGATGAATACAATTTTTCATATGGTGCTCTTCTCTCGTCTTTTACCAACCTACCCAAAGGAAATAATTAATAAGTAAGAAATTGTGTTTATAAAATCAAGAAACATACATAAACTATAAAATTATCACCCTTCTTATGTTGTGAATAAAATATAAGTCTTCCTTAGRGATTGATTCCTCTTCAAATTCAAGGTGTCTTCTAACTTCAAACAAAGTCCATTTTTCTTCCATGGATAGTGTTTTGAAATGGGCACWATCCTTCAAAACATYAATGGATATCAAAGGAGAATGGGTTCCATCATTGTTGTCTTGTTCTATTGGCATCCAAATCCATTCCATGTTGTCCCTTATTTTCCTAAAATGTTTAAAATTAAAAKATACATAGAGAGTTTGTCTCGGTATTGAATATCTACAAGTTAAAGAGGTTGAAAAATTAGTTAGAAAGTGATGTAAAACTTTATGAAAATCAAAGAAAAGGAAAAATCATAATTGTAAAACATTACCTAAAATGAAGTGTCTCTACACTCAACACACATTTTATTTGCTCTCCATTCACAATATGTAATATTGTATTGCATCAAGAGTAAAATAAGTTACATACATGTCAAGGGGTTTGTGCAAGAATATGTCTTATTAGTCATTCAAATCAAGTCCTCTTCCTTGAAAACTTATAAAAATAAATAAATAAATGGTAAGTGCATACCAAAATAATCACATACACCTCCCTTCTCCCACATACCAGATTGAATTTCAAGAACTAATTTTGAACGTATGAAAACAATTAATGTTGGTTTATAATTTGGAAAGACAATTTCACGAAGTGTGGGTAACTTGGCCTCTTCAATTCAACCTACCCTTTTTGTACTTGGAATAAAGTAATCGTACTTATAAAACCAGACCCCTTCTTCCCTCAACAATGTGGTAATACTCTCGACGAGATGCCATTCTTCAAAATCAGAAATGCACAAAACTACACATAAAATATATAAACCACATTAAGAATCCATTTAAGCTAGGGCATTCATAATTTAATACTCAAATACAAAATTAGAAAAAATATTCAATTCTTATAAAATGACGAGCCCTTACAATTTAGTCTATTTTGAGGAAAATTTTCTTGTTTGGAAACAGAGTCTTTTAGGATTTCCTTGCACTCATTCACATGAGATATGAGCACCTTAACCACTTTTTCACCTTGTTGGATCCTCTTAAACTCTCTTACTACACCTTTTCAATGGGTTTTTAAATCATGTAGTCTTCTTCTCTTTTCCCAAATTTGATTCCTTGATGGATGAAAGTAACCCAAGATTTAATTGACACCCATAATGAGATCCATTTATCCATATTGTCCTTTGTATTCTCAAGTATAATAGTTTCCAACTTTCCTAAAGAAGTATGAGTGTCCATTTCACTACAAGAAAGATACAAAGGATTCCCAGGAAAAAATTAACAAGAAATTCAATTCAATGAAATTGCAAAGTAACTAGAATGGAATTCATATATGTCTTGATGCTTAATCTATTTCTTCTTTTAAGCACTAGTAATGAAAATTAAGAGTTCACTAAATTATGTATTTATTATGTACATTGTTGAATATCAACCAAAATGTCTATGAACAACTTAGTTTGACCTCCTCAACAATATGGTTATCCAAGAAATATATAAGGATTAACATGGTACTAGGGGGTTTTCAGGAAAATATCCATTCGCATGCCACCACCTCTATAATCTCTATAATTTTTGGTATTTCACATTGGAAGTTTTCATAGACCAATGGTTGAATGATCAAACTTGTGAAAAAGTGTTTATGCTCTTTTTTAGATATAGTGATTGCATATTAGATATGAATTATGAAAAAAATCACCAAATTGAAGGGATTTGGTGTTTGCAAAACTTGTGTCCCAATAATAGGATCCAACACGCGTCAATAAATTTAATACCAACGTATTACAACAATTTCTATAAGGGATGCACCACAAAATTGATTTATTTGCTTTTCAACATTCAAATAAAATTCTCTTAAATCTGTAGACCCCACTATAATAATTTTTTTGGAAAAATGATATGGTATTTACTTGCACTCATGTTCAGTAGTAGGCTCAATGTTGTGACCCTTATCATAGAGTCTCAAGACATGGCACATACATTGCATGGTGATTGTAACATAATATCTCTCCATCCTTTGTTTTTCAAAAGAAAAAAATTGCAGTTTCAATTCAAAATGAGAATACAAAGAACATTCTTCATGTGTCGAAGGCATAATATAGGGAAATTGAGAAATAAATAAAAGAACTTCATCTTTTTCTCATATTTGCTAGGCCAAAAATAGCCATGAGAACCCCAAATTTTTAAATAAGTCACGGAGTAAATCCCATCAAACTACTTATTGTAGCACTAAAATCAATATATTCTTAACAGTATGGAATACATAAAGATTTCAGACCTCCAAAAAATATATAACACACAACTCTAGAAACACAAATAAGAAGAAAGGTTGGGTTATCCATGAGGTTGGGTAAACACTTAACCTCTCATGGATCCATTGTACAAGGATTGAATAAGTTACACAATTATAAATAATGTTAAGTATGAAGAAAATAAGTTCAATCATATCTTTCCCCTTTCCATCGGATTGGAAGGAACTCATATTTGTTGGTTCGATGATAACTTATGCTTTAAGAAAGAACAAGCCTACATAGGTATTTTACCTCCCTCCCAATTGAACTCCTCTAAGGTGAAAATGATATGAATATCTCCATATTGATTCTAGTTCCAGCTAGCTTCACCAAGACTCATTCCAACTTCGGAGACAATGCACTTGATACAGTTGTCTGGGAAACATCAGGACCAAAGCATCCAAACCCAAAATAGAGCATTGATCAATGATTAGTTCATTCCATAGAAAGTATGAAGAAGGAAGGGGGAACCTTTTTTACGAATTGTTATGTAGATCAATCCACTGTGAAAGAAAATGAAAATGCAAAAGGTTGGGGAACCTTCTCTACGAATTGTTGTGTAGAGTGATCTACTGTGAACAAAATTGAAAACACTCCTAAAAAAAATAAAAAATAAAAATCATATATATATATATATATATATATATATATATATATATCAAAAGTGTGGTGCATGTGGATATTTGAGTAAGTAATAAACCCATGAAAACTTGTGTTTAAAAAAAATAAAAAAAATCAATTATTTTTAATAACAAAAAGTGTGAATGCATTGATAAATATTACTATGATACACAATCTCTCATTTATTGCAACTATTGGAAAACCGGTTAGCGTATTAATTCCACTCTCGATATCCAATAAAATTTTGGGTAGCCTAGGCAATGATCATGCTTAGGGAAGGAAAATTATATTATTAAAAAAATCCACCTATCTTCAAATTATGTAATAAAAAATAGCCTTTGACATGCACCTTTTTCGAATTTTAAATCATTTTGATTGGATAATAGCTTATAACATGGAATCCATTTAAGGTCCAGGGGTGCGTTTTTTAGCAAAATTTACTCTAATGAAGGAGCCTTAGTCAACCCAAAAGGCATGACCAAGAACTGATAGTTTCCGTTATGATGTCTAAAAGTTGTTTGTGGAATGTCATGTTTTATTAATCTAATCTAGTGGTATCTTGATTTAAGATCTAGCTTTATAAAATAAGCCATTCCATGAAGATAATCTAATTTCTCATCAATATTTGGAATAAAGAATTTGTCCTTTACGGTGATTTTGTTTAGATCTCTATAACCATGACACATCCTCCAATAATTATATTTTCTTCTCACCATCACTACTAGACTTGAAAATGAACTCATTCTTGGTTGAATAATACTCGAATCCAACATGTCTTGTACTATTTTATCAATATCCCCCTTTTGTTGATGAGGATATCTAT
Source organism: Picea mariana (assembly GCA_032191745.1). Lineage (NCBI taxonomy): Eukaryota > Viridiplantae > Streptophyta > Pinopsida > Pinales > Pinaceae > Picea > Picea mariana. Next base: position 139,091 of record JASDQU010435357.1, read on the forward strand.
AAGTCCTTTTATTAGGAGGAGTACTTCCCAGTATTTGTTCAATTTGATGTTCATTATATTTAGATGGAGTTATACCTTTAGGAATTTATTGGAAGAACCTATAGTTCTCTTCCAAGGTGCATCTTAACCCCTTTGGAATATTTCCATCTTCCTGCTTAACTTTCATAGAATAAATTTTAACCACAACTCCCTTGATACGCTTTTTTATGAGCTTTTTCATTCTATGAGAGATGATGACTTCAAAAGGTTCAAATTTAACCCTTTGATTTCATATTGAATTCCTTCCCTTTCAAATCTCATGAACAATTCGTTATAGTTTGTAGAAATTGTACTTATTGTTCTCAACAATTGAATCCCTAGAGAAACATCTATGCCTCCAATGGGAATGGCATACATTAGGATTTACAAATTATATTATCCCATACTTATTTTAATGTTGTGGCATTTTCCCACACAATCAATACTCCCTCCATTAGCAACCAAAACTTGAAAATTTGTCACTAGATATACAAAACAATTGAGGCTCTCTACTAATATTTGATCAATGAAGTTATGGTTAGTTCCAAAGTTAATGAAAACTATAACCTTTTGGCTCTTAATGTAACCTACAATCTTTAGGGTTTGAATCATTGACAAAACTCCCAATGCACAAACATATGTTTTGCACCTATCTGTGAACAATTTAGTCTTTTATTTCCTGCTCTTTTAAGTTGGCAATTTCTTCAGCATCTCGTTGTGTGGATTCCTCCACTTCCTCTTCATCATAATTTTCCAAGGTGAAAAATTTTGTTTCTTGAAATTTATGCCACATTGACCATTTGTTGTTACAACCAAAGCATCATCCTTTTTATCTTCTTTCCTCCATCTCCTTATGTGATATTCAATTAGTTTGAGGTATGGTTGTCTTATTAACCCCAAAATGATCTATGCTTCATGTGTATGCTCCAATGGAAGACTTGTGTGTATCCTTATTCTTGGCTTTAATATGATGATCAAATTGCATAGCTTCCATAATATTTTCAGGATGTTTTAGGAAAACATCATGTTTAATGTGTTATTTTAATCCACCCATACAAGCTTCCAAAAAATGTTCATTACTGATCTTATCCACCCTTGTGGAAAAAATATAAAATTCTAAACTAAAATCTTCAATATCACCTAAGTGCTTGATTTTTGTCAATTAATTGAAGTAGTCTTGTTCCCAAACTTTCCTATATTGTGCTTCTAAGTCTCTTTTAAATACAATCAAAGTATAATTATAAGAATGGGAATTCCTTTTAACTACCCATTGATACCATTGATATGGTTTTATCTCAAAGTTCAAATTTTCTAAGCGAATCCTTTGCTTATCATCCATAATTTTATCCAATTCAAGATATTTCTCTATTTGGTTCACCCAGGTAAATATCTATGTTCCATCAATCTTCCTTAATTGAAACTTGGGAAGGTTCACTCCTTTTGGAGACCATCCATAAGTAACTCCATTATCAGTGTTAAATCCCCCTGGAAAATTCTTATTATTGGAATGTTGTTCAACCTAAATACTACCTTTGTTTCATGAGTTCCTTCAGACACCTTATCAATTTGAGAGAACCTCCCATTTAAGGATTCTATAATATTATGTTCCATTAGTTCCAACTTTCCATCCATTTTATGTTCCAATTTTTTCATTTGCTCCTTATTTTCATCCATCTTTCCATTTATGCTTGAGTATTTATCAAATCAACCTATCACTAACTTATCCTTCAATTCATTGGATTGACTGTCCAATTTGGATAGTTGGTTTTGTATCTCCTCATTTTCTTCATGAGTCATGGAAGATATTTTTGGAGTTTTAATAAATGAAGTAAATTTTGGACCTTTCTTTGGAGCCATGGAAAACATTTATTGGGTCCTACGGATAAGGGAGTGTTAGATATTATAGCTCTCTGATATACATGCGAGGTACAAAAATAATAATTGGCCTAATATCTCAGGGAACTAACTAAGGAGGCTCAACCATTCCCTTATTCGTACTACCCAACTACCTAGGTACTAGAGAGTGGTCTCCTCAAGTATTGTTATCGATATACTAGAGAAACATGATGACCAAATAGCTTACCTAAGGTTGGTTTCAAGTATACCTAGGGGAATTCCTATATACCAAAGTTTCATGGAAGTGATATTCCATCTATAGGTATTGTCTAATGTGGTACTACTCGAAGGGGTACCAACAAGGGTTACAGGGGTTTCCAACCAGGTGAAACAATGTGTTTCCAACCATGCAAAACCATTTGTATTTCTTGTGTATATTCTTCCCCAACCATATTTTTACCCACTTAATGAAAAATAATGTGTTATTTAAAGATGTTGGAACACATCTCTAATTTTTTTCTTTTTAATGAGCTTGCTAACCATAGAAAAATCTCTTAAAATAACTAGAGAATAACTTGTGCAAAACCCTAACTTCCACAATAAATATATCATAAAATATAATGAGTCAAAATTGGAACATTTTCCACACTTATGTCACTATGTCAACTTAGGATTTTAAAAAATTTAGAGTCTGAAACTTCACTAAAAAACATTTACAACAAAAATGCCAAGACAATTGATTTCGGGATTAGCCAAAAATCTTGTATTAGATGAAATGTATATCCGAAAGTAAAGAAAATCAGAATCTAAAATTTCTACCACCTATACTATGACTTTTATCCTCAATGTGCAAAAAAAATCACTATCTGAAACTTTAGATAAAAATAGTTATAGCGAAAAATTTCAAGATGAATCGTTTAAAACGGATTTCAGGATGAGTCAAAAACCTTATCTCCGATAGGATATATCTGCGAAAGTATATTGAACCAAAACTTGAAATTTTTACCAGACATACTATGATATGTCTCCTAAGTAACCTACAAATTTCACTATCTGAGGAATTGCTAAAAAAATGTTATAGCTAAAATTCCAAGATGACTCACTTGAAGAAACAAAACCCTAGGATCGATGCTCTTGATACCAAATGTAATGAACCAATATTCTTGAAAATGATAGAAAGTCATTGAATACATTCCACTTCGAGGGGGGAAACCTCCTTTTACAATATATCCAATTCACAAGACAAAATATGATGATCCGAAGACTAGGTCACTTTGGTATATATATAGAAGACAAAGGGTACAATTATAATGAACGGTTCTAGCTATCCTAATAATATAATAAATAAAATAATAATGAATGATTCTTAAGGCCTTAACATAAGGGTCCAAGGGACTTAAAAAAATGACACTTTCCTGGGAAAATAAATCACAAATATCATATGTTGTAGCCATTAAAACAACACTAGTCAAAGCATTGACCAAGACAAACTAACTGAGGCATTGCCAATGCAAGTTGTCTTGGAACTGACACACTAACCAAGACATTGCACAAATCCCATGGACACTCATCGCAAGGAAGAGAGAAACTCCAATTTTGTTTGGTTTCTTGAATTACCATATTGTAACATCCCCGACCCTACAAAGACTGGGTAATGCTACCAACACAACCTTAACTTAGCCTTTAAATCTTTACTTCTCTATTCTGATCGGTGAAAACTCCATCCTTAAACTACTGGGTTATGCCACACAAAGATACTTGTGGAAAAACATACACATCCATATAAACATAGAATGACTATTCTACATATATATATAACATAATAATGCGGAAATAACAGTAAGCCTACACATGCAGCATATACAAAATATACAGGAAATACTCATTAATTACAACATATGTACCATTACACAACATGTAAATGAACATAAAAGGAGTACTTATCTTTTATTATAAGACCACCAACTACGTCCAGACCTTCCATGAACCTCCCAGCCATTGACCACGCTGCTCATCATGCTCAGCAGTGGGTCACCTCGACTTGGGACCAAGCTCCACCCTAGGTAAGGGAATCCTAGACTAGGTTGAGGTTACAGGAAACTGCACAAAGTAACCAAAAGGATTCCCTCCATGAGCCTTCTTACACCCACTACTCACAGACTCTCATTCCCCACATGCATGTTCCACCTAGGAGTATAAACCTTCACAAGAACAGTCCATCGATGCTTCACCTCTCTCTCTAGGTCTCGACAATAGGCCGAATTAGGAATTCTCAAAGCTCTATAGCTGGTGTTGGACTCTCTCTGGGAGAAAACCACTTCCCAGTAGACTCTCTCACCTGGAGAGAGCTTCTCACAGACTTGACAGCCTGCCTCTTCTACCATGGGCCTGACAACCTGCTTCTTCAGCACACTACTCAACTCAGCTCCAGCCAGGTGAGGACAACAACAATTGATCCAGATTTATGCAGGAACATAATGAAATACAAAAATACACATAAATGTAGAGATGCAGTAGAAGTAAAACTTAATTTCATTAACAACAAATGACTGAAATATGCTTATAGACAGAATGGAAATAAAGTAGCTTGGTCACTGGTAGCTTATCTCTAAGAAGAGATGTGGCGGCTACTGGCCTATGCACTATGTGTTACAATGAGGCTCGAAGGCCTATATATTATTGAGAAACAATGGAAAACCCTATACATCCTGGGACCAAGCTCCACCCTGGGCAAGGGAATCCTAGACTAGGCTGAGGTTACAGGAAAATGCATAAAGAAACCGAAAGGATTCTCTCCATGAGCCTTCTTACGCCCAATACTCATGGACTCTCATTCCCCACATGCATGTTCCACCCAGGAGTATACACCTTCACAAGAACAATCCATCAATGCTTCACCTCCCTCTCTAGGTCTCGGCAACATGCCGAATTAGGAGTTCTCAGAGCTCTGTAGCTGGTGCTACACTCTCTCTGGGATAAACCCACTTCCCAGTAGACTCTCTCACCTAGAGAGACCTTCTCACAAGCCTGAAAGCCTGCCTCTTCTACCACAGGCCTGACAACCCGCTTCTTCAACACACTCCTAAAATCAGCTCCAACCAGGTGAGGACAACAACAACTGATCCAGATTTATGCAGGAACATAATGAAATACAAAAATACACATAAACGTAGAGATGTATCAGAAGTAAAACTTAATTTCATTAACAACAAATGACTGAAATATGCTTACAGATAGAATGGAAATAAAATAGCTTGGGCACTGGTAGCTTATCTCTGAGAAGAGATGTGGCGGCTACTGGCCTATGAAATTTGTGTTACAATGAGGCTCGAAGGCCTATATATTATTGAGAAACAATGAAAAACCCTATACATCCAAAAACCTAACCCTAGGGGTTGAAACACCAGAATATGGGCCCCGTTGGGGTGAATTGGTACATCAATTTCCCGGGATCGTAACTTTGGCATACTATATTCGTTTGACACACATGATACATTGTTGGAAATACCTATCCGAGGACTACACTTCTGATAGAGAATATCGAGGCCAGAACCAACTCATATTCGTCATAGCATTGATGCCCAAAAAATGTCGTTTAGGGCCTCAAAACGGCTCTAGACGTTCAGGACCCGAAAAACTGCTAAAAGTAGTAAATTGTGCTACGATTAAGGAAGATGAAAAACTGAAAGAAACAATGGTGTGGGTCCAAGTGGAATAGGTGGGTGGCCACCAATATCCACCTAGATCAGCAACGGTTCAACACTCATTCACACAGGGATGACAGTAGAAACTGAAACTTAGGTATGGATGTCCAAAAATGGCAATCGTCCACACTAAGACACAACACAGCTCAGTAAGAAACAATCGACGAAAGCAATCCACCCTCAATCAAGGAACTACGTGGCCACAACAACCAACCGTTATGACAAACACGACACAGACATATACGGGATGCTTGGGCTTCACGGAAGACATGGCTCAGTCCATCAGGTTTCCTACGGGTTCTCACTGGGTTTGTAACTAGGAAACAACATAGAGTTTGATTGCAGAGGAAAAATGGGTTCAGACTTTGGATGGCAGAATGAACAACCTTCACTGCACACGGTTATGAAGATATAGACGCAGAGGCCAAAAACGGGTTCAGACCTGCCTCCCCGTGAACTCAGGTGGACGATCATAGAATGATAGCCTGACCCCAACCCGAATGACTCATCAGTTTTAACTACATGTGCCAAGGTCGACACTTGTCTTCCTGGAGTTGCATGCACTACATTTCCATTCGTTCCCATTTCCCAGGGACTTAGGACAACACTCATCAATTGTCCACCTTAGCCTTTAGGAAATAATAATAAATTATTATCCCCTTTAGAGGTAATCCCCCTAGCTTAGCCCCTAGGCCTACACACTTAGACTCCTCCCTTACCCAACGTTGTGGAAGCTTAATACCCCATCACTCTTTCTTCGTGTTTGGTCTGCATGCAACGATGTTTATATTTTATTAATGATCTGCATAATTACATATACAAAATTAGGCTCTTGGCCTTTAACACTTAGTCTCTTCGACCTAATAAACACATAATCCCACTAACTTATATACACTTGGCTCTCCAACCTATAAACATGATTACAATTCATAATAAAATTGGGGCACTACCGGGGGATATTACAATCCCCTCCCCTTATTTTTTCACTGTCCTCAGTGTAACTCTTTACACAACATCAACAAGGGTTCCTAAATATTCAAAAAGATGCAGGTATTCTACCCTCATAGCATCTTCATGCTTCCATGTTGCATCCTCAGGACCGTACCAGGTCCACTCGACCTTTACAATCCCTATGTCTCGATTCCAGAGTTGTTTTCTCTTCCAGTCCAATATGCGGACCGGATGCACTTGCAAGACACCTTCTTTCTCCACTTGAATCACATTCCAATCGATTACATGATTAGAATCAAGTATATATATTTCTTAAGCAATGAAATATGAAACACATTATGTATCGTCATGGATGCAGGTAATGCAAGAATATATGCAATGTATATATATGTAAATACAGACAATTCTAATAACATTATAACATGTATACAACATACACAACATACAATAAATAGATAATTGTACTTATATTCTGATTTGAGAAGACTTCCATATCAACATGGTCTAGGCAAAGGTACCAAATCTCAGCAACACTCCAACCAACGATCTCTCCTTCCCCACATGCCTGTCCCACCCTAGGAGTGTACACCTTCACTATTACATGGTCCATTGGTTGCTACACCTCCCTTTCCTTGGGCTTCAGCAACAGGTCATCTCAGGAAGTCTCAGAGCACCATGGCTCCCGGAGTTCCAACTTCCCTCAAAGGTTTCCAATCAACATCATCTCATCTGCATCACCCCCATGCGGTTATTATGAGAAAACATAAAAGAATTCATTTAGGAACTCCAACTTAGTTAAAAAAGGAATTCAACTTTTTCCCCAAAATAGGAAATTTCATTTCATAATTCTTCTTGGTTGTTGCCAAATTATGAATGAAGCCATCCTTTTTATTTTCCACAAGAACCAAATTGCATACCATTTTTTTGCAAGACTTCATCTTTCCTACTGCCAACAATTTGTCAGTATTTCCTATACATCATAATTCAACATGTATTGTTGGAAGATTGGTTGTTGTCATCGATGTCAACCCTAGTCATTGGTTTTGGACCGCAATATTGATGAAGGTATTTGGACATGAAGTACAATGCACATGCAGATACAACACCCATGGATGGGTAGTAAACATCATGTTGTTTCCAGTGGTATGTGGCACGTCACATGGATCCTCATGGTTGAGGAGAAATGAATTTTTGAAGATGACAAAGTGAATTGAAGAAGCAAGTACAGGTCGACCCTGAAGATAATTAAAGAAAAGAATTACAAAATAAGAAAGTGCCAGGTCAGCCCTAATGTTAAAAGCAAGTGACATAAATGGTATAAATACATATCATTATACATTCATTTTATACACAAGTCGAATTTCATAGGAAATTAGAAGTAAAGAAGGTCGGATTTCAAGGGAGGATGAATTCTTTTGGTGATGTGTTTTAAGTATCAACAATTGGTATCAGAGTGGGTTACCTTCAGTACAGTTTAACCACTGGAAGGAATATCCTAAGAAGAAATGGAAGACAACATTCCAAATGGGATTCCACCATTTGATGGAAGCAATTTTGAATACTGGAGTAGTAGAATGGAAACTTACTTGAAAGCTCTTGGGGCAGATGTTTGGTTCTCAGTTGCTTCAGGATACAATGCTTTGAAGAAACCAAAGACTGCAACTCAGAAGGAAGAAAAAAGGAANGATGAATTGACAGATTCAGTGAAATCCAAGGTGGGATCATGTGCATCAACAAAAGAGATTTGGGACAAGCTACATGACCTTTATGCAAGGGAAGAAGCAGAAGAAGAAGAGGAAGAAGTTGAAGCAAATTTCAACATCTTGGATTTCAATGAAGTAAATAGATGTCAGTTCTTTTGCTTTAATTGTGAAGGAGTAGGACATGTTGAATTTGAATGTCCTCATCCAAGGATTGAAGAGATGACAATGAAGAAGAAAATTCCAATGAAGAAGAAGAAAATCATGAAGTAGAAATTATTCAACAAGAAGATGAGAATCTTAAAAAATTGAAGCATGTTGAGATTGAAAATAGAAATCTCAAAGACACGTGTAGAAAACTAAGAAGTGAACTGGGTAGTTATGAAAATGCAGTTGTAAGCTTGAAGAAACAATTAGAAGACTTTGAGAAACTAAGAGAAGAAACCATTTCCTTGAAAACTCTACTCGAAGAAGCAAGAAGAAAAGGAGAAGTAAAGAAGGTCCAAATGATGAAGAAAGAAGAAGATTGTGGGAAAATTGAACAAGAAGTTGTCTCATTGAGGAAGAGATTAAGAAAATCTCAAGTGCCAAAAGAATTAACACATCTTGGATGCATGGGTGAAATTTCATACAAAGAAAATGCAAATACCAACAAGAAGATTGAAGAAAGCGCTACACAAACAGCTGATGAGAAGTGGACCAAGATACCAAAAAGAAGGAATGATTACAAAAGAGATGAATATCCAATAAGACCTCCTACCTTCAGGAATAAAAGAATCTTCAATCAGTATGAAGGAAACTACATAAGAGTATATCATGAACCTAGATGGACTACATCACAAAGAAGGCCACTTACTCCTAGGTATCAAAATTTATTTCTTGGTCATTTTTATACTTGCAAAAATTTTGGACATAAGGTAATTGATTGCAGAATCAATGAAAGGAACAACTATGCAAGAAACATGAATGGTGTAAATAGAAGATATGGAAATAATCATGGATTTGTCAACAAACATTATAATTCATTTTCCGCATTGATGGACAAAAATATTGTATGCTACAAATGTAATTATCTTGGTCACAAAGCATGAGATTGCAGATATATGAATGAAGA
>JASDQU010435357.1:152095-163528 GCA_032191745.1 Picea mariana
AAATTTCGGACATAAGGCAATTAATTGCATAATCAATGAAAGGAACACATATGCAAGAAACATGAATGGTGTAAATAGAATATATGGAATTAAACGTGGATTTGTCAACAGAATTTATAATTCATTTTCCCCATTGATGGACAAAAATATTGCATGCTACAAATGTAATTATCTTAGTCACAAAGCATGAGATTGCAGATATATGAATGAAGATGTCCCTATGCCAACCACAATATGGAGAAGGAAAGAGATTCCAAACAATGAACATTGTCAAATAGTATTGACCACTGAAGAATGTAAAGAAGAAGATGAATGGTACATAGACAATAGAATTTCTTCACACATGACCGGGGATCAAGAAAAAATCATTAGCTGGAAGAGAAAAGGTGGCAATGTTGCATTTGGAGATGACTCATCTGCCAAAATACTTGGAGAAGCTATAGTAGATCTTGGAAGAAAAAATGTAAAAGCAAAGAATGTCCTATTGGTTGAAGACTTGAAGCATAATTTACTCAGTGTTAGTAAAATGTGTGATCAAGGATACACTCTTACGTTTGACTCCTGAAAATGTAAAATCAGAGAAAATAACTCAGGAAGATTGGTTGCAACTGAAACAAGAAGACCAAGTAACATATATTGCATAAAAAAATGAAACATCTCCAAGGAATAAAGAGACCATAAAAATGAAGTGTTATTAAGTGCTATATGTTCAGGGGGAGAAACCCCAAAGAAGAGAATTACCTTTTTCCATTAAAGTCAGGGGGAGTAGCCCCACCCTTTGCCATTGATGTCAAAGGGGGAGATAANTACGTCCTAAATTCATGAAAAATCTCCAAGGAAGAAAGAGACCATAAAAATGAAGTGTTATTAAGTGTTATATGTTCAGGGGGAGCATCCCCAAAGAAGAGAGTTTCCTTTTTCCATTAAACTCAGGGGGAGCATCCCTACCCTTTTCCATTGATGTCAAAGGGGCAGTGAAATTGGGATCATGATGATAGGGGGAGATTGTTGGAACATTGGTTGTTGTCATTGATGTCAACCCTAGTCATTGGTTTTGGAACGCAATATTGATGAATCTATTTGGAAATGAAGGACAATACACATGCAGATAAAACACCCATGTATGGATAGTATACATCATGTTGTTTCTAGTGGTATGTGGCATGTCACGTGGATCCTCATGGTTGAGGAGAAATGAATTTTTGAATATGACAAAGTGAATTGAAGAAGGAAGTACAGGTCGGCCCTGAAGATAATTAAAGAAAAGAATTACAAAATAAGAAAGTGTCAGGTCGGCCCTGATGTTAAAATAAAGTGACATAAATGGTATAAATACATATCATTATACATTCATTTTATACACAATTCGAATTTCAAAGGAAATCAAAAGTAAAGAAGGTCGGATTAAAGGGAGGATGAAGTCTTTTGGTGATGTATTCTAAGTATCAACATGTACAACACCTTATGCAATGATCTTAGAATTGCCTGCACCTAGAAATTCAATAAAAAATACCAAAAAAATTAACCAAATAGAATGACTCATCATTCTATGCATATGCATGTTCGTAATTAATAACAATAAGTTTATTATTTCAATTTTCTGAACATAAAAATTTGTGTAGTCTTTATTCATGTGACTACCTGGCTTGCAACTTTCCTATTGCAATGTTTAACAGTTCCTGAAATGTTCTCAAATTCATGAGTTAACAACATTTCATCCATTAGTATAATTATTTCCATGCCAAAAACATATATACATGCACTCAAAAAATGCATTCAACAAAGTGCATTTAAGTATACAACTCCATCATGTATGAGTGAAACTCTACCCCTTACTAGACATGAGTGCAACTCTCAATGCCTATTTATTCAGTGCACCCTTGTATTGATTTACATAATTCTCTTTATCTCAGTCATGTATCTCACCATCCGTGAGTTGGAATTCTGGCCAATGTGTTGACACATTCTCCACACACTTCCTATTGTCTTCCCAATTAATTGGATGCCTTCCTTTTTGACCCGAACACTACACCAAGAATATAATTCTGTGGTGTTCATTAGTGTTAGAAAAAAGGTTGCAGTACAAGTTTTATTTAAAGGTAGCAAGCTTTTAGTACCTGTGTGGCTCATAACCTTCCCATATCCGTACCTTTCCATATCCAACCAGGTCCTGGTCTCATACATGACTAGCTTACTGACATTCATTCCTATAACCAGTTCTTATCTTTTAATTCTTTGGTTATTACCCCATAACCAAATTAACATGACATTATCATATGTCTATGTATGCATTCAAAGCTAAGAAGCTTTGAATTAATATAGGTATCCAGCCTTTACGACATCCAGTGGTATGCATTCAATAATATAATCATGTGATTTTATAAAATAACTCTGGCTGAGGAAATTCTCACCTAAATTTCCTTTCAACAACTATGCAAAAAAGAGAAATAAAAACTCATACCTGCATGACTGCCATTAATAAATTTTATAATACCTAAAAGTCTAATGATAGTAGAAGCTTTCATGCTTCTTTTATCAAACTTATAACCAGCACTTCAGCCCTCTATTGCTTCACTCCTTACGTAGAAACATCACCAACAACACTTGCAAATATGAAAGCATTCTTTCCTCTGGCTGACCCAACAAGCCATAACATACTTGCTACCACAGAAATTGCAGCAACTTTTTTCTCCCAAAAAAAACCTTTTTCTTGTTGATCCCAGAAGTATTCAATTCTTCTCGGATTCATGAATCTTCTTGTGCTCTCATTGTAGTCACTATACATGAATATTTTTGTCCCGGACACTTTCTAGCCAAATCACTCTTGTCTGCCTTTGCATTTATAGTCCCAAACTAAGTTGATATTAACCTTCAACTTTCGTTAATTTCCTGGGTCCAACTAACCCAATCTCGTACTTGGATTAATCAAATTCCACACCAAGTTGTTTTATAGACTATGGATTCTTCAACATCCAGTTACTCTTCAGGGCTGAACTTCTTTTACCTCACCATCATAGATTCAAGTGATACCTCTGACCTCTTGGGTTGTCACTCATGGATCTATGGTTATTCATTTTTATATAAGGAGTATGTCTCCTGAATTAACTTGTTTATGATCCCATAACCAATCATAACATAATATGCAACTGACATTTTATCTAAGTGTATTCTAGCATCAAAACAAATTACACACTCCAGGCCTTCGACCATTACATATCAATTTAAATACTAAAAATTAACTAAGGGAATCCTTACCTCGATCCCCTTCAACATGTATGCATCAACAGAAACTAAATGCATACTTTTTTGGTTGTTACCAACCTACTTTTTGTTGTCTTACCAACTGATATTTGTAGAAGCTCACAGACTTCCCCCTTCATCATTTTGATCACCATTCCTACCATCCTCATGGGTCTTCACCTCGATGGAAATTGTAAGAAACAACAACATCCACATATTTAACCCTGTTGTATCATTTTTCCTTAATACATAATCCATCCTTTAGTCATACTCAAACATTATTTCATAATAACAAACTATTATAAGTTCACCAACATGTTATATGCATATCCAAGCATGTACATATGCAAAATTACACATTCATATTGATGCAGACCCCCCCCTGCTCTCCTCGGGGTTGCACGACCTCTGGGTATAGGATATTTCTTCCTTATGAGTTGGATAGACCCTTCAGGCTCCTTATTGAACCCACAACAATTATACACATACCCCCTTTTTCCTTTAGGCACAGGTTCTGACAGACCCACGGGCTATTCCTGCATGCTTCCAAAACTCCAAGATGCAGGCGCTAGCCCTTTTTTCATTAGCCCTTTCCTTATTAAGACCATGGGCTATGACCTCATGGAAAGTTGTGACTGCGGGCATGGGAAAGTGTGGTTTTAGGCCAACCCTCTTTTCTCCCCACAATTCACCTCCAACTGCCATGTATGCATTCAGCGATACCGTGGTATAAATTGCGGCCCGCTCTCAGATTTTTAACATCCAAGCAAGTTCTGGCCCCGAAATCTAGCTCATTCGTCAATATCTTGCTTTTGGAAATGATCCGTGATAAACGGCTGCTATCTATCCTCCTTTCATATCTTTCACATGCCTTCCCATACCTCCATGATCTATCGACACGTAGCTCCCTTCCAAACCAATGGCTACAATTGATTCTGGCTTTCCGGTCTTTGAGAGTTTCAACTATCAACTCTCGCTCCCTCCTCAGTAGCTATCTTCCAAAGTGGAATATATGTTGACACATGTCACTACAGATGTGCGGCTACGATTTCCTCCATGAATCCGGCCTTCGAGAGTTTCAGTTCTCAACCTCTAGTTTCTTCCGGAGATATTTCTTCGAAATGGAAGATCGTTTGCCACGCGTCCTTCTAAATCGATGGCTCTACTCCCGCTTTAGGACTTAAGTGCTTTAAAATTTTTGTCCTTTGCGTTCTCCCAGAGTTCATGATCTATTGACATGTACCCTTCAGCATGATCAAGGATCATAAATGTCTTTGGCACTTCGGGCTTCAATGATTTCGTATCTTCCCCAACCATAAATTTCTCAAGTGGTTTTCTCCAGAATTATGGATATTTCACCACATGTCAGCCTTGACAATGGACGGTCCCAAATCACTTCGGGAATTCAGGACTTTAACAAGTCCACTCTCCTGCGCACATAAGGGTTAAGTCTCGTCCGCTTACCTCCGGATCCAACGGTTGTTGGTCCTTCGTGCTCAGACCCAATGGATGGGATATGCTCCTCTCCTCTGCACTTCCTTTTTCTTTTGGACACTAATCTAACGATCCAGGCTCATCCCCACAACCGATCTGATGGTTGTTGTCTCTCTTCCTCCTAAGATTTTGACTTCTTCTACCTTGGAATATTTTATCAGTGTTCAAAGGTTTCAGCCTTTGACCTTTCTCCTGCGAGTCCACCTATTGGATCTCGTCTTCACTCTCGTAAGCATTATCTCTTCTGATATTTTCAATTTACTCAGTCTCCTAAGGGTCTCGTCCCTTGTGTTTCCTTTCAAAGGAAAACTTCGTGCCCTCCTCGCAACCTTCTGCTCAAAGCACACCTTACTGAGCGTTTTCTACATAGTGTTCAACAACTCTATGCGTATCTTCCTCTGATACTCTTCTCCATGAACTCAACAAAGAGTTATCTCTATGAACACTTGCACTCACTCGATGCCTACTTGTCAAAGCCATACAGAGTTCTCAATGAATCTATCTTTCTATGAACTCAACACAGATTTCTTCCTGTGCACTCCTTGCACTTCTGTTGATAAATGATTCCACGGTATCTCTCTTGAGATTCTCTGAGGTTAAATTACCTCTTTCAGCACACCCCTTGCGAACAATGTGCACTCCTTGCACTCGACAACTCAAAGAAGAGAAAAAAATGAAACTTATCCAATACTTCACCAGCTTACGCATTCAGACCAATATGATTTAAGAAAACATTCAGATTTCATTTTCTTTCCGAGATCTTCTCTACTCTGTAATCATTTTTGGGCACCAAACCCTTTATCTTAGTCCCCAAACCATGTTCTCACGGGCCATGACCAAGCACTAGATCACCCTATCACTTCCTTGCAAAGGAAGGAGAAGAAATTTCAGTGGACAGAAGAATGTGAGAAAAGATTCCAGCAATTGAAGCAACTGTTAACCAGTGCTCCAATCCTGAGGATTGTAGATCCGAATGAAGACTTTGTAGTGTGTATAGATGCATGCAAAGAAGGACTGGGAGGATTCCTTAGTCTGAATGGATTCATAATATGTTATGAATCCAGAAAGTTGAAAGAGCATGAAAGGAACTATGCAACTCATGATTTGGAGTTCGCAGCCATAGTACATGCTCTAAAGAAATGAAGGCATTACCTCATGGGAAGAAGATTCGAACTGAGAATAGACCAAAATGGTCTGAAGTACTTGTTTGATCAGCCAACCTTGAACGCTAGACAGAGTAGGTGGCTAGAGTTTCTCTTTGAGTATGATTTTTATAACAAGCATATCAAAGGGAAGGAGAATAAAGTAGTCGATGCACTCAGTAGGAGAGTACATGAATTACATGCTACAACCATTAGCATGTACCGAATTGATATTAAAAAAATAATTTTGGAGGCTGCAAATACAGATTTGTAGTAGAGGGATTTGGTAGAAAAGCTACAGCAAGGTAAGATGCCACAGAAAGTGAAGATTTATAAATTGGAAACTGATGGAATACTTCTGTACAAGAACAAAATTTTTGTACCTAATGTCCAAGATTTGAAACTCATGATTTTGCATGAAATGCATAATGTGCCTTATGCAAGGCACCTTGGATATCAAAAAATTGTGGTAGCAGTCAAGAGCCATTATTTTTGTCCAAGTATGAAGAGATAAATTGTTGAATACATCGTCATATGTATGGAATGTCAGAAGTTTAAAGCCAAGCACAGACACCCAACAAGGTTTCTATAGCCTTTATCCATTCCTGAGTGGAAGTGGGAAGTGGTGACAATGGATTTCATCACGAGATTGCCTAGAGCAGGAAAATGGCATGATTCAACCATGGTGGTAGTGGAAAATATTACGAAAGATGCCCATTTTATTACGTTAAATACTACTCACAAGGCAGTGGATGTTGCTGAAATATTTATGAAGCAAGTGGCACAATTGCACAGAATTCCCAAGACAATTGTGTTTGACAGAGACCCGAAATTTACCTCAAATTTCTGGAAAGGATTTTTCAAGGGGTTCAAAACAAATCTGAACTTAAGTACAACCTATCATCCTGAGTATGATGGGAAGATAGAGTAGGTGAATCGTGTAATAGAATACATACTAAGGATGTATGTGATGGACAAGCCATCGAGATGGGAAGACTACCTACATTTGGTAGAATTCGCCTACAAAAATGGGTTTCAAGAATCATTGAAGATGAGCCCATTTGAAGCACTTTATGGTAGAAAGTGCAATACTCCAGTAAGATGGGATAATCCAGCTGATAGGGCAGTAGAGGGGCCAGAGTTGCTCAAGGAAATGGAAGAATAGATGCTAAAAATTAAGCAGAATTTAAAGGCTACCCAAGACAGGCAGAAACGTTATACTGATAAAAACAGAACCCACAGAGAGTTTAAAGTGGGCGATCATGTTTTCCTGAAATTGAAAGCCAATAAAAGTTCCCTGAAGCTAGGAAACTGCCCCAAGTTGGAAGCTAGATTTTGTGGGCCATTTGAAATTCTAGAAAGGATTGGGCCAGTTTCATATATGCTTGCATTACTTGCATCCATGACTGTACATAATGTGTTTCATGTTCCATTGCTTAAGAAATATATACCCGATGCTAAAAATGTAATTGATTGGAATGTGATTCAGGTGGAGCAAGAAGGTGTCCTGCAAGTGCATCTTGTGCGCATATTGGACCGAAAAAGCAAACAGCTCTGGAAACGAGCCATAGGGCTTGTAAAGGTCCAGTGGACCTGGTACAGTCCTGAGGACGCGACTTGGGAACATGAAGATGTTATGCGGGTTGAATCCCTACATTTTTTTAAAGATTTTGAAAATCTTGTTGATGTTGTGTAAAGAGTTGCACTGAGGATGGTGCAAAAATAAGGGGAGGGGATTATAATATCCCCTGGTAGTGCCCTAGTTATATTATGAATTGTAATCATGTTCAAGAATTGTAATCATGTTTTGTAGGCTGGTGAGCCGAGTATTGATAAGTTGGTGGGCTTATGTGTTTATTAGGCTGGAGAGCCTAAGTGTTAAAGGCCAGTAGTCTATTTTTGTATATGTAATTATGCAGAAGATTAATAAATATTAAACATCATTGCATGTAGACTGACCACGAAGAAAGAGTGATGGGGGACTAAGCTTCCACAGGGTGGGTAGGGGAAAAATGGGTTGAAAGGTTCGAAAGAGGGGCTAAGCTTAGGGGCTTAAGTCCTTGAGAATAACATTTTATTATTATTCTAAAGCTATGTGACAAAACATGTTTTTATCCTAAGTCTTGGGAGAGGAAACACATGCAGCTCAAACATGTGCAAAAGGGAACACATGCAGCTCTAGGAAGACAAGTGTCAACCTGTACGCATGTGG
The DNA here is from genome assembly GCA_032191745.1 of Picea mariana. Classification (NCBI taxonomy): domain Eukaryota; kingdom Viridiplantae; phylum Streptophyta; class Pinopsida; order Pinales; family Pinaceae; genus Picea; species Picea mariana. The sequence continues at coordinate 160,184 of JASDQU010435357.1, forward strand.
TTAAAAGCTGAAGCGTCAGCTAAGTTGGGGGTTCGTCCTCCATTCTGTCGTGGGTTGTCTGAAAACATGAATTATGCCTAGTCTCTACGTTCATCCCCCATGCAACTATCCGTTGTCTGAACTGTGTGGCAGATGCGTCTGATCACTGTATGCCTCATGCAATGCTAAAAAATGAAGCTTATGATGTTTTCTTGAGAAGCTGATACACCCTATGTCTGGATCGTTGAGTCTATGTTCGACCTTTGTGTGGATTCCTTGTCACGCACCCTGAAAACCAGTGGAAAACTCATGGATTGATTTGAGTCACCTATGCGTCCTGTGAGCCCTGCTTATCTTCTCGTGCAGAGTCGAGTCTGTACCTAAATTTTCTTTGGGTTACTTCCTTCTATGTTTCCTGAGTGGAACTAACCAGTTGTTGTTTTTGTTGTTATCTTGAAGCGAATTCCTAATCTAGCCTGTTGTCGGGCCCCAGAGAGGGAGGTGAAACACCAATGGACTGTGTTTGTGAAGGTGTATACTCCCAGGTGGAACAGGCATGTGGGGAATGAGGGTCTATGAGTAGTGGGTGTAAGAAGGCTCCTGGAGAGAATCCTTCTGGTTGCTCTGTGCAGTTTTCCTGTAACCTCATCCTAGTATAGGATTCCCTTGCCCTGGGTGGAGCTTTGTCCTAGCCCGGGGGTGACCCACTACTGACCGTGATGAGCAACATGGTCTAAGGCTAGGAGGTTCGTGGAAGGTTTGCACGTGGTTGGTGGATTTACTATAGTTTCAAAGATAAGTATTAATTTTGTGTTTAATTTCAATTAAAATGCATGTCTGTGATGCTTTCAATATTATCATGTATTCCATTGCAATGATATTTACTGTTAATTCCATTAATATTGTATGTTAGCAGTAAAACTGTGATTACTCTGTATTGTTGGTTAAACTTCATTAAATGTGTTAATTTGATTTAATATGCATGTTATATATATAAGAATGAGAATGATTCCTTGTGCATCGGTAGGAATGGTTGGGCTTTCAAGTCATCTCAAAAACATTAAATGGTGACCACTTAGACCTCTCCTTATCTAACAATTTTGTTGTTTGTTTACCAGCTACTCCTTTGTGATTTAGTTGCCTTTGCCTTGTTCTCCACCTTCGTATTGCACTTCTAGTTCTACATGGTGTTTGCCTTGTGTTTTGTTCATTGTTTGTTCTTATTTCTATGTGGCATGTCTTAGTAATCCCATATTTTTTGTCGGTGTAAGGATGGTGGCTCGTTTGTTCCATGCCACTTGTCTCAAGGAAGTCGAAAACCCAAATTTGTTTAGTTTCCTATTGAATTTTGTAGCTTCGATCATGTATTATCACATGCCCTATGTGTTGGGCATGTCAAAATTATCATGGGCACCACATTACACTCTTCATTTGGTGAAAACCACCTTTGGAGTGAAGTTGGGGATTCATGGGTTTGGTGGTGGGCTTTGTGGGCTTTGTGTTGGGGCTTCACACTGAGAAGAAAGTCTAATTTGATGTTTACTCATGGAGGGGATTATATAATGATACCTAAGGATTGTATATAAAAGAGAAGGTCATTGTGAAATTTCATATTGTGTAGTGTGTTTGGAGACATGATGGAGTTGGCATATGTGAGTTTGCACTTGTGCCAAGGATATTGGTGATTTCAGCAAGGGAATTTCTGCAACTATGGAAAATATGGTCTAGGTTTGAGGACTCTCTATTTTTTGTTCTTTGTAGGGAAATGCATACCACATGTGTGGGAGAGAGAGGCAGCCAAATAAAGTGAATTGTGCGCACATGTCCATACAGGTTTTTGTACATGTCCACAGGTTGCAGTGGGAACAATCATGTATGTACGTGGGTTGCAATGGGCACAATCACGTATGTACACGCGTTTTCATAAGGTGAATCGCATACATCAATACCAAGTTTTCTAGGAAGGAATAGATCCATAGAGGTTGATGTTAGAAGCAATACATGTGACATCAATAGGTCGTATAGGTGGTCTGTAGCAGATTTGTGGGTAGAAGAAATTTCCAGGGATTTTATGAGGTTTGGTTTTCTGATTTTTCTGTTAATGGAGAAAAAGGTTGTCCTCAAATTTTGGTGGATTAGTATTGGTTTGGAAAGATTGTTTTCCCTCAAAATTTTTGAAATTAACAAGGTTACAAAATAGAAATTTTGTGTATCATATGTGTATTGACAATTCATCTTTGATCTTGTTGTTTCCGTTGCATATATTTTCAGTCAATAAATTTAGTGTAAAATTGTTCAGTGATAACAACTAGGGTTTTACATTTGTTAGATCACTTGGAAGAAACTTTCAGATCTAACATTAGTCACATAGAATTGCATGTTAAAATTGACATGGTATTAGAGATTGGGATTTGAAGAGAAGGGGATCATCTTTGAGACTCATAATTGCTATAGTTGGTTGCATATTTCTTGTTTTTATTTAGACATGTCAAATGTGATAACTCTGAGGTAGAGTTGTAGCAATGTTGAGGAATTAGCTCTGAGAGGGTGACGCAACCATTCCCCACTCTACGAAGAACGATCGCTCGCACCAGGACCTTCTTTCACACGGGCCCGAAGAGTCAACGACTCTTCCAACTCCTCTCGGGAGTTCTCACTACCCACAGTAACACCTTCGGCAATCTCCCTTTCGTGAATTGGGAAATCCCGATTCGGGGATTCGCGGTTCACGTGAACACAAGTCACATGCGAGTTAAAACTCTGAACCCCGATCCTTGATGGTCAACGGTCAACGCTCCCACTCTATCGGGGATTTCCCTATCGGGAAATCGGAGTATGCGATGTCACGAATCCTTGACACCACAAAGTCCTGAACCCCGAACTCCGATAACACGTGCAAACTTGGACCTTCCGCCTTCAAACTCCGGTATATCGCCACCTGTATTCCACTAGAGTCTTCAGGTCCCACACTACCACATCCTCTTTAGAATTTCGCGGATCGCGAATCCACGATACAAGTTTCTTTGGTGTCGAAAACCCTGAAACACCGAGTCCCGATCTCCGGGATCTGATGCCACGCGTCCCTCTGATGATCGACGGCTCCCGTTAATTTGGGAAATCGCTATTCGCAATTTCACGAGGCATAAAACTCTCACCTCACCATCCTCCAAATGTCGAACCCCGATTCTCCGGATTCGTGCCACCTATCCTTGTCACGATCGACGGCCCCGATGAATTCGAGAAATCGTGAACTTGCGATTTCGACGTGCATGCAACTTGCCTCGCCAAACGCCGAATGCCGATATGCGATGGCTTTGATCCTTCGCGCACCTAAGTGTTAACTCCTGTGCAGCTTCTCCACGATCG
>JASDQU010435358.1:12000-37059 GCA_032191745.1 Picea mariana
CTAAGTGGTTTATAAGAGAAAATGAATTATTCAATATCCATCATTGTGTCAAGCCCAAACCTTGGGCAATATCATATGAAGATTTAGTTAAGTTGTGCTCTGTGTTGTTTTTTTTTCTTCTATTTCATTCAAAAGTTTGGTTGAGTGGAAAAGGTTCTCCCACTCTTTAGGATCCTATGGTTCCTCTAGTTGGACCTTTATGATAGGGATGGTGACACTAGGTTCCACATCAATGATTTGTTTTCCTCTATTTACTTCTGAATCAAACTCTAATTTAACATATGACTCTAAGGCTTTCATCTCAACCACCAATGATTGTTTGGAGTGGCATTCATTAGGGTTGTTCCAAGGGATTTGTTTGAACTCGCACCACTTTTCAGTTTCCTTCTTCAACTTCCCATTACCCTTCTTTGCTTGTGTCTTGGATTTTTTTCCTGGGGTTGACCATCCTTGCTCTGTCCTTTGTTCTGGGAGTTATGGCCACCTTTATTCTGCTTTTGCTGCGATGGGTTTACAGAATTGAAATCTCGTTTATTCTTCTGCTTGAACTTTTTCTCCATCTTGACAACATATCGGTAAGTACCTCCCAGTGAGGAGATGTCTAGGAAATCCATATTTGTTTAGATGTACCTATGTAGGCCACTGCAGTACTTCAGAACTAGGCATCACTTAGATTCTTTAATACCCATATTTGTGCACAAGGTATGGAATATGTTGGTGTACTCTAGAACCATCAAGTCTGTCTCCTAATGTAGAGTTGTCCATCTTGTGTACTCATCATTATAGTTTCCAACATGGTAGTATTTCTCCTTGAGGACATAAAAAAAAGTCACCCAAGTGGGTTCTAGATGAAAAATTGCAGACTCATCTCCGACATATTTCTCACTGTAAGTTTCCCACAAATATCTGACATGGGGAAGAGATTTAAGGAGAGCGAAGGTGAATTTTTCACTGTTGGAAAATTTTAGACACAGAAATAACCCTCTATCATACTTAACCATTTTTCCAAAGTGTCAGCATCTATCTAGCCTTTAAATAAAAAAATATCAAAGTTAACTTGTACCTTGAAGGGGGTCTCACCTCTGAAGTGATTGTTGGTTGAAGGTGCCACTGTCATTTTTGGAAATTGTCGAGTGATATGGGAAAAATTATCCATCATCTTGTTCCTCTATGTGCGAGGGATTCCTCAGGCAATAATTTTATAGGATACATTTCTCTGTCATCTCTCTTTTCTTCTGCCATGGGAGGTGCCAACTAGCTCGAGACCCAATTATTTATACCTTGACCTCGTCGAGGACATACACTAAGAAATGACAAGGAACATACTTCTCCGATACCATTGATATGGATTATATTGAGAAAAAAATGTGTTGGAGATATTACGCACACCTAGAATATTTTTCCTTATTTTCCTATGTTTATTAATCATTATTGAGGGTATCCTATTTTTTAGGAACCTCTCCTACATTCTAGGAGAATATTCTCTTCCATTTAGATTCAATTACACTTAGTTAGAATAGTGGAAGTCATTCATGCACAGAAACCCTAGTTTTATCACCAGTAGTTGCATGTGTTTCTCTCACTTCCACATGTGTGACTTAGTTAACTAAAGACTACATGACTAGTTAACTAGGACTAGATAACAGTTAGCTATGGTAACTACCTGTGTGTGTCCATATCTATCTAGAACACCAATATGGCACATTTTATTCTCTTCCAGTGCGCATTAGTTGAGATATACAAAGTATATCATGTGTATTTTATCATTCATTCATTTGGTTAATACAATTCTTATTCTTTTTTCTCCAATTTTTCTCTCATGTTCTCTATTTTGCAAGTTGTGTTTGTTCTTCTACTAGCTATAAAAAATCCAAGATTTATTCACAAGGTACAAGGATTTGTTGTTGCAACTCAAGGCTTGTGGGGTTGATAAATCAAAGGAGGAAAAATGAATGGTTCTCATCATTTTTTAAAAACTTGATCTGGATTATTCAGTTCTTTTTTCTACTTTCCACACTCATAGGTTGACTACAGGAGCATCCTAGACTATGCCCTCTTTGGATACCTTCATTGAGGCCCTGATTCAGGAGCAGGATAAACTCATCAAGACGGGTGTGATAAAAAAATCCAAAGCTCATGCACTTGTTGCGTATCATGGAAACAGTTCTCAAAATCAGAAATCCAAAGTGAAAGGAAAATCCAAGTCACATGATGAGTCTAAGAAGGAAAGGTACTCCAAACACTTTTAATGATTCCCTAGGATCCAAAAGTGGAAAAGGAATGAAAGGAAAAAAGTGTACCTACTGTAATCGAGGATTCCATCCAGAATAAACATGCATGAAGAAGCAGATAGGCCTTATGACTTAGATTCTTCAAAAGAATAACCTTGGGGATAAAATTCTCGAGGGTGCCAAGAAGAAGCGAGAAGATCATGCTCCCAAAGGTAATAAAAATGCATTGGTTGTTGTTCACTCTTCACTTGATGCCTAGATCATGGATTCATGCGCATCCCACCATATGGATTCCACACAGGATATCTTATCTTCTTTGACTACATGCAATGGTCCTCCTATCCTCATGGGGGATGACTCTCCAATCTAGGTCTCTAGAAAAGGGAAGTAGAACTGTATCATGGAAGTTTTGAGAATGTTCTCCATGTTCCTCAACTTTTTGTGAATCTTCTCTCAGTGTATCAAATTACACACTCAGGCTCAGGAAAAAAGGTGGAGTTCACACTAGACTCTGTGTTCATTTTTGACATGCAAGAAAACTCCAAAATTGTTGTCGGGGAGGTAAATCATAAATATCAGCTATATACTTTTACTAATTTTATTGAAATTGATTCCTTTGTACTACTTACGCATGTTGATGACAATAGTAGATTATGGCACAAGAGGTTTGGTCACTTGAATTTTAGGTACATGCAACAAATTAGCAAGAAGGGGATGGTCATTGGGTTACATGATATCCAGTTTTCTGAAGGGGTTTGTGAAGGATGCATATTTGGAAATCACCCTCAAGAAAACTTTGAGAATGGGAAGGCTCATAAGGCCTCCTCTCCATTGGATCTAATTCACAATGATCTCATGTGTCCATTCTTGCATCCATATATCAGTAGGACAAGGTATGTTCTTACATTTTTGGATGATTACTCACCTTATACTTGGGTATTTTTTATTAGATATAATTCAGAGGTATTTGAGCACTTGAAAGAGTTCAAGGCGCTTGTTGAGACTCAATAAGGTAGAAAGATCAAATCCCTTCGTAAAGATAATGGGGTGGAGTATGTCAACAAATATGTTCAAAACCTTTGTCTTAAGCCTGGGATACATTTGCAACATACAATACCATATACTCTGCAACAGAATGGGGTTGTTAAGAGGAAAAACAGATCTCTCAAGGAGATGGCCTATTACATGTTGCATGCAATATCACTTCCTCGGAAGATTTGGATAAGCTAATTAACTATGCTAACTACATCCAAACGAGATCCCCCCACATATATGTCAAGGATCAGACTCCTTTCAGGGCTTGGACCAACAACAAACTGGAATTCACCCACTTCCATGTCTTCAGCTCATGTGCATGGGCCCAGATTCCCTCTGAAAAAAGGAAAGCACTCGATCCTCAAAGTAATACATGTATATTTGTTGGATACCCATATGGTGTGAAGGGATATAGATTTATTGATCCCTCTATGGACCAACTTATTATCGAACGCAGTGTTCAATTCGAGGAAAGTATCTCTCATGCTCCACATGAGCTGCATTCATATGTTTGTTTCCTCCCACCAGTTCAAGATGATGAGTTTGGAAATTGAGACTCTACTTCAGATCTAAGTTCTGATATAGAGCCAGTGAAGAGGCCCAAGTGGGCACATACCACTCTTCAGGATGCAATATATTGTGTTGGGGGTATGACCAATCTCATGAGGACTTGATCTTAGTTCAAGGAGCCTCCTCATGTACTCACAACCACTGAGGCCATGTTTCCTATGCATTGTTATGTAGCTCAGTCTTCATAACCACATACCTATAGTGAGGCTACAAGGAATCCCTTTTGGAAAACAACCATGTAGGAGTACAACTCCCTCCTCAAGAACCATACTTGGTATCTGGTTCTTCTTCCTTCATGAAGGAATCTTTTCAGATGTAGATGGGTCTATGGGACCAAGAGTGTAGTGGAGGGGCAGGTTAGCATATACAAGGAAAGAGTATTTTCAAACGTTTTTTAGTAGGTTCACGGCATAAACTACGATGACACATCCGCTCCAGTAGAGAATATGGATTCCATTTGTTTGGCCCTTTCTATTGTGGCAGTTAGAGGATGGGAAGTATATAATATGGATGTGAAGAATGAATTTATTCATGGAGATATCTCAAAGGATATTTACATGGAGAAGCCACCTAGCTTCATACATGATTCATCTTTGTTTTTCAGGCTCGAGAAGTCTCTCTATGGCCTCAAGCAAGCGCCAAGAGGATGGTATGACAAGATGGAATCCTACCTGTCGTACCAGAATTTTTTGAGATGCAAATCTGATCCAAATGTCTACATGATTAGGACTATTGATTCACTTATGATTCTATTTATTTATGTGGATGATATTTTGATCAATGGTTCCTCGACTTCATCGAGTGCTATGATGAAGTGGATTCTTCATAACAGGTTCTTGATGATGGACATGGGTCTGTTCAATTACTTCCTTCATCTTGATATTAGTGAGGATGCTTAAGGAATCAAGATATATCAAGCCAAGTATGATCGGGATCTCATGGAGAGATTCCACATGACAGACTTCAAGTATACCCCTACTCTCTTCCTATCTTGGGTGAGACTTGAGGATGGTGGGGGAACTCCACTAGTTGAAAGCACTCTGTACAAACATCTTGTGGGGATTTTGTTGTATCTCTCCCACTCCCAACCAGACCTATGATATGCAGTGGGAACAATGTACAGGTACATGCAAGAGCCGCATGAGTTACACTAGAAGGATTCCAATTGTATCCTTCGGTATGTTAAGGGAACCATCATCTATGGGATTCATTATTCATCAAGATCTGCATTGGATATCATATGCTTCACACACTATTACTGGGAAGGTGACAACACCAACCGCATGTCCACATCCAGATACACTCTCAATTTTGGTTCATGACCTATATGTTGGTCAAGCAAGAAGCAACCTACTATTACTCTATATTTAGTTGAGGCTGAGTACATAGGAGTAGTTAACACTACCATACAGGCATTGTGGCTACATAACTTCCTTACAGAGTTGGGAATCCATTTCCATAGACTGACTATCATTTGGTGTGACAACTAGAGTAATCTCAAGTTTTTCATAGACCCAATGTAGTGGCAATGGAGAAGGCATATCGAGATCCATGTGCACTACATCAGATATCTAGTCCATGAGAGGATCATCGACCTGCATTTTTATCCTTCCTCTAAACACACTGTTGGAATTTTCACCAAGACTTTCACTGAGAAGAAGCTTCAGTCTCTATGTGATCGTCTTGGAGTGAAGGGCACAATTTCCTAGCAATTGTCTTTCTCTTATTTTGATACATTGTACTTTGAGGAGGGGTTCCCATGAGGTTTTCCCTCTTTCCTCACTTTATTTTCATTTTTCATTAGTAGCATTGTTCATGGGTACCTAACACGGTCTTAGTTGTTATGACCCATTCTTCATTACCCCATAGTAGTGTTCAGGGGGGTTGTTGGAGATATTACACACACATATGATATTTTTTCTTATTTTCCTACGTTTATTAGTAATTATGGAGGGTCTCCTATTCTTTAGGAACTCGTCCTACATTCTAAGAGAATATTCTCTTCAGTTTAGAGTCAGTTACACTTAGTTATACTAGTGGTAGTAAGTCATGCATGGAAACCTCGATTTTATCACTAGTAGTTTCATGTGTTTCTCTCACTTCCACACGTGTGACTCAGTTAACTGAAGACTACTTGACTAGTTAACTAAAACTATGTGGTAGTTAACTATGGTAACTACCTATGTGTGTCTAGATCTCTCCAGACCACCACTATGATGCATTTTCTTCTCTTCCAGTGTGCATTAGTTGAGTTATACAAAGTATATAATGTGTGTTTTATCATACATTCATTTTGTTAATACAATTCTTATTCTTTTCTCTCGTCTTCGTTATTTTGCAAGTTTGTTCCTTCTTCTGTTGGTTAGATCTCTTGTGCAAGTATTCACCACATTATACATAATGAAGGTAGTGATATAACAAGGAAACAAACAAATATACTGCAATAAACAAAGTAATACAATTAACTCATATTCTACTAATGAATGGAATACAAAAGACTATAAAATGCAAAGCACACAAACTAGCTAGAATGGTGGTAGCTTCTCCCCGAAGAGAGAGATATGTTGATTATGCTCATTCACAAGAAGTTGATTACAAAGAGACCAAAAAGGAATTTTAACGTAAAGAATCAATGAGAAAACCCTAAACATCCAAAAAACTAACCCTAGAAGAAGAAACACCAAAAGGTTTGTGGGACTGGATGTGGGAAGTTGATTACTTTTGCATACAATTTCCATTTGGGGCACTCGATAGCCCATTGGAAAGGTATAGACGAGAAGTACACATTTCAAATGGCCCAATACATTCTTATTTGTAACGTACCCATCCATTCACAGGTTGGCTATGCTACTTAAACAGGCTGCAACACACCCATCCATGTGCAGGCGAGGCATGCTGCAGTCCCAAGATTGAGTTCTTTGAACTTATCTCAAATTCAAAGGACTTCTCATTAATGTTGGAGGCATGAATATCACATGCATAAGACAACATCCATGCTACAATATAAATAAGTAAACAATGTTCCATGCACAACAAATAACCAGCAGACAAGCACATTAAAATACATATCTCGGAGATAAGTAAATACACATCGGAATAACATTATACAAAAAACACAGAGAGCACTTATCTTTCAAGTAAACATTCACCAATTGGTTGTAGACCAAGGACGTTCCTCCCAAGCATAAACATTGTTGTTCATTTACTCTCAACAACAACTCACCCCCGAGCCAGTTATATGAATCCCCAAGGAAAGGTCCTAGGCCAAAGCTAAAAACATAGAAGAGTTGGATAACTAGATCTCAGGTTTCCCAACCTCACAACAAATTTGAATTTCCAGTTCTCTTTCCCCCTCATCCTGCACAACCCAAAGAAATGAACACCTTTCTCTGTCGTGCATTCCCTCAAGTTGTCCCACTTCTCTCCAGGGCTCCAATTCTACTAGTAAGGAAATATCCCTACTGGAAACTCCAAGGATTCTCAGGTGTGGAAAGTTATATCCAAACTTCCATCAATGTCATGCACACGAGAATCCATTCCCTCTTGGAATGATCAACAAATTATATTATAGCCATTTAGCAATGGCTCTCCGCTTCTAGCCATTCATTTCTATGCTCAGCCCAAGAGCACACGAAATAGCTAGAATCAGTGAGGAAAAGGGAAGGAGAAGAAGAAACAGGGAGAAGAAGAAGACCCAAAACATCCCCCAAGGGATGTTTATATAATTACATGAAGACAAGAGCCACATGGCCTCCCTCCCAAGAAGCTCATGTAACCCCTTTTCTCCATAAAATCAATTATGGGTAAATAAAATAATAATAAAAAGACTTATCCACTCAAGCCCCTTCTCTCGTGGAATCATAACCCACTGTCTCTTTTTCCCTTGTCCGTCTTGCATCCAGCGGTGTATTTTATTAATGTATATGAAGTATTAAATTTCCTAGGCACAATGGCCCCTTTTCAACTTTACTGGCTTACCAGCCTAAGTCATAATTACATAATACATTCTAGTTCATAAGGGTTAAAACTGGGATGTTACATCCTCCTCCCCTTATTTTGGCACTCTCCTCAGTGCACAACACCATTCCAATGTTATTAAAATTACAAATCTAGGCTCTTTGGCCTTAATCCACACAGGCAATCCAACCAACTCTTATATACATAGGCACTCTAGCCTAAAATTAAACATGTATACATAGGAATTCCGACCCAATACATGTATAATGATCTTCAAAATTTATATTTATGGCAACAGTTCTAACCAACAACCTCTCCTTCCCTCTCATCCCTGCACAACCCAAAGAAATGAACCCCTTTCTCTAATATGCAGTCCCTCAGGTTGTTCCACTTCTCTCTAGGGAGCCATTGCAGTCAACTAGGAAGTTTCAAAGTTGCAGCTTCCAGAACTCCAGCTGCAACAAGTCCATTGGATTTCGTCATTCTATGCCCTTTTCATTCAGTTGCTCCATCATCACCTTCTTCTTCTACCTCGTAGTCAGGTACTTTTTTAGATCCTCAACATTCGTTGTTTTCCTACAACATTTCGAATCAACAAGCATGTCAATTCACATTTTTTGTGCATAAAAATATTTATTTGGTTCATAATTTAAGGGTAAAGTTTTCATAATCTAGTACAATAGTTATCTGTGCGGTTCATGGAGTTGCATCCATATGGTTTTCTTGTTAACTTGGCTCACTGTTTTCCCTTGACATACCCATTGTGTGCATGATCTCAATGAATAGTTTACAAGAGTTATCAAAGTCTCCTCTTCCTTGGGGTCACTCAACTTCTATGCCCAGGCTCGGGCATTCCTTTCTTTTCTATATAGTCCCTGAGGAGATCCCTCTTTCCTAGCCAAGGATTTCTTGCACAAGAAGATTTCTAGATACTTCATCGGGTCTTACAACCGAGGTGACTCTCTAGCTTTTGTTACCACAACACAACATATTATAGGGCGATCATGGATTACTACAGGGTTCTCATGTCCCAACAATAGCCTTTTCCATGCTTTCTAGCTTGCATATCCAAGATCTCATATGTATTATACACATACAGTCATCATGAGATATCACTATAACAATTTTCAATTATAATTTCAAATCTGTTTTATACGGGAAAACAAAATTTTCCCAAGCATGAGCTTTCTACTCATAATGTTTGGATTCTACAGCTATAGATATCAGTCTTCCATATGGATTACACCCCTTCCATATCCAAGACCATCCTACCTACAATTTCTTTAATTTACATTCAACCAAAACAATTTGTCAGTAATTATTAAATTATAATTCCAAAAACTGTTTTATATAGGAAAAAAAAAAAATTCTAGACATGAGCTTCTTCTCATAATAAGTTGGCTCTTGCAGCAATAGGCATTGGTCTTCTTTATGGGCTTACAACACTGCCATATCCAAGACCTTTTCTTCCTATAATTTCAGCATTCCTCAGCCAAACAAATTGTCAATATCTCATGTACAATCTATATATATATATATATATATATTCATGGTAACAAGTGATCTCAGAACTGTAATATCTAACAATTCCTTCTTGGTATTATCGAATGCAATGGGGTGAATGCATGTATATATTATATAGCATAGAAATGATTATGCTAATAACTTAAATGATGTGGCTATTGCTAACTCATGAAGTTGATAACAACCAGGAAGGAAATGTTAGTGATCTCAGAACTGTAATATCTAACATTTCCTTCCTGGTTGTTATCAACTTCATGAGTTAGCAATGCCCACATCATTTCAGTTGTTAGCATAATCATTTCTATGCTATATAATATATGCATGCATTCCACCACGATGAGTTGGAAGGTCTGGCCAACAACTCAACACATCATCCACACACTTCCTACTGCTTTCCTAACTATTTGGATACCTTCCTTTTCAACCCAAACACAACACTAAGAATATAATCCCTAAGTTCTCTTCAGTGTCGAAAAATATGTTGTAGTCCAAGCACAAGATATATAGTAGATACCATTGAGAACTCATATAGTGCTATAGCCCTTCCATATCCAACCATATTATGGTCTCACACATGACTATATGTATGGATATTCATTTTTATAGGAATATGTCTCCTAAATTAACCCGGTTATGATCCCATAACCAATCATAACATAATATGCAACTAGCATTTTATCTAAATGCATTCTAGCATCAACAACATTTACATACTCTAGGAATTTTTCCATTTCATATCAATTTAAATATTGAAATTAACCAAGCAAATTATTACCTCAATCCCCTTCAACATGTATGCATCAACATAAAATAAATGCATACCTTCCTGGTTGTTATCAACCTACTTGTTGCTATCTGACCGACCGACATTTGTAGAGCCTCACAGACTTCCTCCTTCATCATTTTGATCACCATTCCTACCACCCTCATGGGTCTTCACCTAGATGGAAATCATAAGCAACAACAACATCCACATATTTAACCCTGTTGTATCATTTTTCCTGGCCCATTTGATCTTTAACCACAAGACTTTGACCAACAGACCAGGCCCATACTGGCCCGATGTTTCAACCAGAAGCTATGATACCATTCTGTAACATACCCAACCATTCATAGGTCGAGATAGACTACTTAAGCATGTTGCAACACACCCATCCACGTGCAGGAGAGGCACGCTGCAGTCCCAAGATTGAGTTCTCTGAACTTATCTCGAATTCAAAGGATTTCTCATTAATGTTAAAGGAATGAAGATCGCATGCATAAGACAAGATCCGTGCTACAACATAGAGAACTAAACAACATTCCATGCACAACAAATAACTAGCATACATGCACATTAAAATACATATATTAGATATAATTAGATACACAAAGGAATAACATTATATAGAAAACACAAAGAGCACTTATATTTCAAGTAAAAATTCACCAACTGGATGTAGACCAAGGATGTTCCTCCCAACCATAGACATTCTTGTTCATTTACTCTCAACAGCAGGTCACCCCAGAGCCAGGGCTATGAATCCACAAGGACGGGTCCTAGGACAAATCTAAAAACATACAACAGTTGGATAACTAGCTCCCAAGTTTTACTCTCAACAACAGGTCACCCCGAAGCCAGGGCTATGAATCCACAAGGACGGGTCCTAGGAAAAATCTAAAAACATACAACAATTGGATAACTAGATCCCAGGTTTCCCAACCTCACAACAAATCCGAATTTCATCTCTCTTTCCCCCTCAGTCGGCACAACCCAAAGAAATGAACACCTTTCTATGCCATGTAGTCCCTCAAGATGTCCCACTTCTCTCTAGGGATCTCGTGCTACTGTTCAGGAAATATCCCTACTGGAAACTCCAAGGATTCTAAGTTTTGGACAGTTCTATCCGAACTTCCATCAAGCTCATGCACATGAGCATCCATTCCCTCCTGGAATGATCAACAAATTATATTACAGCCATTTTGCAATGGCTCTCCTCTTCCAACCATTTGTTTCCATGCTCAGCTTAAGAGCACATGAAATAGCCAGAATGAGTGAGGAAAAAGGAAGGAGAAGAAGAACCAAAACATCCCCCGAGGGATGTTTATATAATTACATGAAGACAAGAGCCACATGGCCTCCCTCCCAAGAAGTTCATATAACCCCTTTTCTCAATAAAATCAATTATGGGTAAATAAAATAATAATAAAAGACTTAGCCCCTCAATCCCCTTCTCTTGTGGAATCATAGCCCCCTATCTCTTTTGTCCTTGTCCATCTTGCAGCCAGCAATATATTTTATTAATATATATGAAGTATTACATTTTCTAGGCACGCTGGCCCCTTTTCAACTTTACTGGCTCACCATTCTAAGTCATAATTACATTACACATTCTAGTTCATAAGGGTTAAAACTGGGATGTTATATTATGCCTTGGACATTTATTGGTCACTACCATGTCAAAAAAACATCATTTAGGGCCTAAAAAAATCCCTGAAATTTTGGGACCGAAAAAATTGTAGAAAAACTGCCAAGATGTGGAACCATTCTGAATCGGTGGAACATGTGGGTGTCCACCAATATCCACCTAGATCATTCCAAGTGTAGAACCATATATTATTTTTATTACCTCAGTACATGTGCCAATAAAAGGTCATGATTGATGATTTCAAGGTGGTGAGATATTGTGATGAATCTGATCATACATACTACATCCTCAAAGAAAACATGGTTTTTTTGTTATGGTCTCCAATGCCAATGACACAACATGTTATGGTATCAATGTCTCAGTCACACCAGTTATGGATCTTTATTACATATGTTTGATGACCTTCTACGTCATATTTAACCACCTAGTGGTGTCTTTGATGGGTGTATAATGGTGAAACAACATTAGGACTCATTTACTAAGAGCAAAGCAAGGTGAGCTTCCTAACCTCTAACATTGGTTCATAGCTATATTTTTCATTCTATGGAAATATATTCTATTAGGGGAGCTAAGTTATTACTAATCTTCATTGATGGTTTTCCCATTTTGGATTGGTACAAACCATTAAATAAAAGAATGAGTTGTTTGAAAATTTTCAAGGATTCAAATTTCTTGCGGAAAATCAAAGGAACGAAAAGATCTAGTATCTCAAGATTGAAGGAAAAGATGAATATGGTGGAAATTCTTTCCAATCTTTTATTGTATCTTAGGTCATCTCTTATCATCTCTTATCATCATGATATAGGTCCTCTTCTAGATGATCCTTGTATTGTTTAAATAGACCAAGTTCTCCTTCACATTATGTTGTTGGTTTACTCTCTACTTCTACGAGTATACTCTTGAGTATTTATTTTACATTGTTTAGGAAGAATCTTGTGGCTGATGTGGATTGTATTAATGAATCATCAAATCTTCCTATTGTAAATGTCTCTTCACTTTTTTAGGATACTCTTGTTAACTTCTCATCCGCTCCTCAAGTTGCAAATGATGATGCTCTTGTTAATGGCTCATTCAATCCTCGTATTGTTGGCATATCTTGTTTAATGTTCCATGTGATTTCTAACCTATTCAGGATGATCCTAATAGTTAGACTCCATTATTCAGTGATAAATATGGAGACACCTTACATGACTCATTTACACTAGTTATTATTCCTTCGTATAGTCTAAGGCCTATACCTAAGTGGGATATCTCCACTCTTGTTGATGTATCAAAGTTCTTTTCTAATACATCCATGTGTTATATGTTTATTAATTGGGTTGTTTTTCATTGATGTCAACCCTTGAAGAAAGTCTGATAGAAAATTATGGTATCCCCAATAGTATCGTTAAGGGACTTCAGTTTGATTGATGTATAATGGTATGAAGAATAATTTATTTGTAGGAAAAACTATTCTAGATGGACAATACATGTCATGAAATTTCCGGTGATATGTGGAACATCACATAACTCCTCATAGTTAGAGAGTTATGGCCTTGTGAATTTGGAGAACCCTCATTAGTTATCTATAATGTCAAAGAAGTCAAATTATTCTAGAAGCTCCTAGAGAAAGTTGACTAGTCGAGTGGGTGAAACTAGGAGTTAATCATGGGTTAAGTTGTTGCAATTAGAAAATAATTAAAAATAATTTAGTTGCAACTAGAAGTGATGAATTTACTATTTGTAGAAAAGTGGGTTAGAAGTGGACAAGTGGTTAGAAGTGGGTTACCCCTAAAAGAAGGAAATTGGGTTAAGTTGGTTAGAAGGTAACCCTTTGAGGAAGCTACATGGAAGTATAAATAAGAGAGCAAGGCTCTCTTATTAGCACATATTGAGGACATTGAATATCTATCATTGTGTAAGCTTTACCGTAGGTACTCATTGATACATATAAAGTTGCTCAAGTCTGAGGTAGCACGAAGGGTTGGCGACAAAAGTTTCATAATTACAGAAAATACTGAAAAAACCCTAGTTTTTTAGGTGTACGCGGGCTGCAGTGGAGAAGGGTGTGTACTACACAAACTAACAGTATAATAGCGTGCATATATGAGGGTAAATCCATAAAAAATTGAGAAGATGAAGATGACATATCTCTAGAGTATGAAATCAAGCTCTCAGGAAGGTCTACGATGAGCAAGTACATCAGAGCTATCTACAGGTTCAAAAGGTACATCTTATTTCTATAAGTAGTTGGATTTTGTTGTCTACATGAGAAATGATCAAGGGGGTTTGAGGATTTGACCTATAGAGGATATTGGATGCATGGGACTTACTGTATAAGTCATATCTACAGAAATACAGTGCTGGTATAATCAATATTTATCATTGGTACATCTTGTTAGTGTCGAGACACATCTTGTATTTCTTGGCATATGATTAACGGTTTTTGTGGTACATGGTTGAGAGCTTGTATTTGTGAAGTGGTTGATGTATTGAGAGGATGTATATCAGTAAGGGTTTGATGTATAGTCCATGTGAGGTTTATTACACTTGTTAATGATTATACACACATGTATGGCACATGACTAGAGAGATATAGATGCACTTGGTTAAGGGATTTGTATGAGGATGTATGCATAGGGAACAACTACAGTCTGGACATAGTGACATGTTGCAGGTTGATGTGATAGAGGAAAGAAAGGGTCATATTTTTTTTAGGAGAGAGAAAACCCTAGTTTTCAAAAGGCGTACACAGGATGCAATATAGAAAGGTCGTGTACATATGCAGGTTGCATTATAGAAAGGGCACGTACATACATAGGCTGAAAAACACACAAGTTGTGTATCTATTAGTTTTTTATTGGTACATGGTGAGTAAAGGTATAGGTTGGTTACATGACAGTGGCACATGTTGGTTACAAGTTGTTGGCACATATTGGTACAGGTTTACAATGGTATATGTCACAGTGACAGTGTGGCAATGGTTTCATCATTTCACTTATATTCCAGGGCGACAGGACGGGGCAAGGATAGGTGGTTGTAGTTGGAGAATTTAGGGGGTTGTAGCCATATAATTGGGGAGTTGGAGCTTCCCCCAGGTTGTAGCATGAAAATAGAGGGGGTCAGAGCCTCCTTCCAGTTGTAGATAGAGAACAAAGGAAGTTGGTTCATCCAATGAATGTAATTCTTAATGACATATAAGAAAAATCATTCTGTGATTTTCTCCCGCATTGGGTTTCGACGTAAAAATATTGGTGCACTGTGCATGTGTGTGATTGTTCATTGTTTATGGTTTATTTACTCTGCACGTATTGGATGATAATGTTACATTGATCATAAAAATAAATAACACATACATGCTGTGGTTAAAAGGTTTAAAAATATCTATCATTGATTCACCCCCCTCTCAGTAATCCAACAATTCGAATCAGAGCAGGTTCCTTCAGAAATCGGTTTAACCATGGAAAGGTAGATCATGGAAAGACACAATATGTATAAAAATGGAATACCACAGTTTGATGGACAAAACTATGCATTTTGGAGTAGAAGAATGAAAACATATGTACAGGCATAGGGATTTGAGGTTTGGCAATTAGTTGTAGATGGATATAAAGAACCACCAGTTCCACCAAAAAATGACAACAGAAGGAAACTAATGTAGGAGAATCATTGTCAATGTTCAAAAAGGGGATTGGAGGAAAACTCAGCATCCAACACACGTGTTCAAAACGTTTTGGATCTCAAGGGGAGCGCATCGGTTACTATTTTGAAAACATTGTAATTAAAAGGGATTTTAATGTTTTGATACTTGAGCCATTGTATGAGATTGTAGGAGATTGTAATTCTTTAATGCTTAAGGGATTGTATAGATTTCGAGTATCAAATCATATCTATTTTGTAGATTCTCATTTAATTGTAATAAGGATTAGTAGGATAATGTTTTAATTGTGATATGATAGCACTAAGATAGGATAGAGGGAAGGCTCGAGAAGAACCTCCATGTATAAGTATGTGTAATCTATGCCCAAAATGGCTGCTAAGAATAGTTATTTGCTACTGAATTTATTTTCTATTTTTCTAAGAGTTGTTGAAGACAATTGTAATTGTTGTTGAAGAATATTGTAATTAGTTGTTGAGAATTGTTATTTGTTGTTGAAGACAATTGTAGAGAGTTTTTGTTGAGAACTTTGTAAATGCTTTGTTCAATGAATATAATAGAGGTTTTCTTCCAAATTTTGAGTTTTCATATTGATCCAGGTGGATATTGGTGGCCACCCACCTTTTCCAACTGGCTCAAAACAGTTTTCTGGCAATTTTGGCAATTTACTATTTTTAGCAATCTTTAACTTCCGGGGCCATTTTGAGGGCCTAAATGAAGGTTTTTCGGGATATATATTCTAAATTATAATTGAAGGCATGATTGATCCCCCAAAATGAATCTCCTTGACGATACCTTTCCAATGAGCTATCATACGCCTAAAATGGAGATCATATGCAAAAGTTACGACCCCAGGAAGTTGATGTACTAACTTACCCAAACGGGGCCCACATGACTTTTGGCACTTCATCTCCTAGGGTTAGGTTTTTGGATGTATAGAGTTTTGGGCATTCCTGTTTATTTTAAAAAGGCCTTCATATCCGCATTTTAATCATCTTCTTACGAATGAGCGCAACCGTCACATCTCTTCTCAGAGATAAGCCGCCACCATTCCAGCAAGCTTGTTTTCGCTGCACTTTACAGTTTCAACTTATTTTCTTATTGAATAGAAAACCAATTTTACTATATCTCTTTTATTTTTTGTTAAGCACCTGTTAATAATTTGTAGTCATTTTGTTCTTCTCATAAAATCCATATCACATATCCATGAGTTAATTGGGTAATCTTATTTTGTTTGATTTCTATGTTTTATATGTCTACGTGTGCATTTCATGGTTAGTTGAATGAACCTGTAATGTTATATAAGTTTCATTTGTTTCTCTTCTGAAACATTGGTGCAAGGAGTGCATAGTATCCACACAAGGAGTTCACAGGCAGAGTCATTTTTAGACTCAGTATCTTAGAATAGATAACATGAATTGTGTAGAGTGAGTGAAAGGAGTGCACATATACTCAATGGAGTATAAAATATAAAGGAGACCCTTGCAAGGTGTGCAAAGGGACAACACTTCGTCAAGTGTTGAAAGAGTCTTAAGGAAGACGAGCACAAGGAGTGTGTGGGCTTATTTTCTAAAAATATTCAAGTTTCTAGTTTTAGTGAAGCGCGAGGAGTGTGTCAGAGATCAGAATCACTTCGAGTGATAAAGCTCAGGAGAGATAGTGAACAGAATCCTTTGGAGGAAGAACCCTTTAATTTACAAGGTCGAGTGGATGAGATCTGTTTGAGGCGGAGTCATATCTTTCTTGACTGTCAGATCTGGGAGAGTGTCACAGGTGATAGCCCTTGAAGCCATTCAGACTTCGCAAATCCAGTGATTTCAGTGTGTTTTGTGAAAAGGAGATGAGTTTCCCAAAGTCTCGAGATCCATAGTGAATCAGGACCATCCATTTGTGAGGACACACGTCCATAGATATAGCATTGTTCGAAATTCCAACTATCCAGTAAAGTTGGAGTGTGATTGCATAAGTGTGAGAAACCCCCAAAGTTTTGAATCTTGGAACGAATCCTAGCCGTTGGCACAAAAGATCCACGTGTAAACAGATCTCAGAATCTGGAGATCTGTCACTCCGTAGGAAAATGGGTGTAAGTTTTTCAGTCGAGAAATATCTAAGGCATGAAGGACGGAGTAGATCTCGATTGCCCATTTATGGGGACAGGCGGACCATTGATCACACCCTTTGTGAGTTTGCCAATACTTCGGAGGATTTAAGGCATTGTGTTGTGAAAGGATCTAAATCCTATAGCACATAGTAAAGTTCAATCATTTATCTAAGGTAAGTGTTAGTTCTATCAGTTCGAATTTCACACATTCGAGATAATTGTGTGTTGGAGCGGGAAAAATCCTCGAAGTTCGAAGTCCCAAATTCTTCAGCTAAGTTGAAAGTTATCCCATGGTTTTGACTGAGATCACGTAGAAGACTGCGCTAGAGTACTAGGACCCTAGTGTATGTGATTTTGCGTGTAGGGAAAGGAAATAATACCTATGGTTTATGTTTTCAAGGGTTTATCAGGAGGTCGAGAGCTAATTCAGATCCCTACTGAGAACGATCCTTAGACTGGGAGGTCACGCAAGCCCTAGGAGGTGGTGGGGGTTTGCATCAAGTGGTATCAGAGCATTATTTTTTCTACAGATAACATGCAAAGAAAGAATACTTATATGATATCACCAAGAGGTATTGAGAAAGAAATTAATCTCTCTGTGAAAGAAAACTTGGAACCATGCCTCTAAGAAGACACAGAGATAGACTAGTGGTCAATGCATCCATGGAAGAGGAGATGAGACAACTTAATGCAAGTTTAGATGTCGTGGAGATAGTGCAGTGAAGAGAACTTGATGTTAGTGATGTCAGTGAAACTGAAAATGAAGATGTCAAAGAAGAAGAAGTTGCAGGAGAACAAGCAGCAGAGGAGCGACTGCTGAGAGTTGTTGTCAAGCTGGGAACCAGAGAAAAAATAGAGGTCCCAATGTATGAAGGTAATTTAAATGTAGAATAATTTATTGACTGGGTAATTTCTTTAGATAATTACTTTGATTATGAGTATATTGATGATGAAAACAAAGTGAAGCATGCAGTAACCAAGTTGAAAGGACATGAAGCATTATGGTGGGAAGAATTGCAAGCTGACAGGAAGATGCAAAGGTAATTCCAAAATCAATAATTGGGATAGAATGGTAGCTAAGTTGAAGGCTAAGTTCATACCCAAGGATTATCAAGTAAATATGTTCAGAAAGATACAAAATCTAAGACACAAATGTTTGTCAGTGAAAGAGTACACTGAAGATTTCTACAAGCTGAACATAAGAGCAAGACATAGAGTGAGTGATGAAGAAAAAAAAATCAGGTACATTAATGGCCTGAGATATGAAATTCAGGATGAGATTAGTATGATGACAATTAGAACTGTGGAAGATACTTATCAGGTATCCCTGAAGGAAGAGGAAAAGTTGGCAAGGAAACAGAGTCAATGAAACAAAGTAAAGAGTCTTAACAGAGGAAGAGGAACCATCAGAGAAAAGTTCCAAAATCCCAGAGCAGAAGCTGGAAGATATCACAGTCAGATAGAGAGAGGAGGAATTTATAGAGGAGGACACTATGGAGGAAGAAACTCTTTTCCCAGAGGAAAAGGAAGAGGCGGAGGAGGAGAAGTGAAGTGTTATGCTTGTGGGAAAATAAGACACGTGTCTTGGGAATGTCCCGAGAGGAAGAATATAGGTGGTGGAGAAGCTCACATTTCTAAAGCGCAAAAGAAGAATGTGGAGACAGAGATGAAGGAAGAAGCAACGAAAGAAGGAAGATCACTCATGATGAGGAAAATTCTCGTAAATCCAGAGAAAGAGGCACGAGAACTAGTACATAGGAACAATTTGTTCATAACTTCTTGCAAGACCAAAGATAGGGTATGCAAGGTGATCATAGATAGTGGAAGTATTGATAATTTGGTATCCACGGAGATGGTGGAAAATCTAAAGCTGGAGACAAATGCACATCCGAATCCGTACAAGGTATCATGGTTGCAGAAAGGACATCAAGTCATGGTAGTTCGACAATGTAAGGTTGAGTTTAAGATAGGAAATTATAGAAATGAAGTTCTATGTGATGTCATACCTATGGATGTTTGTCATGTTCTGTTGGGAAAACCATGGAAATATGATAGGAAAGTCATACATGATGGGAGAAAGAACACTTATACCCTTGAAAAGAATGGGTGTAAGCATATGTTTCTGCCAATAGAAGATAAAGGAGTCAAAGAGGAAGCTATTCCAAATATACTTCTCATGAGTGGGAAGGAAATATTGAAATAAGTCAAGAAGGAACATAAAATGCATTTTTCTCTTGTAGGTAAGCCAAGAGTCATTCTTACAAGCACTTCTATGAACAATATGCCTGAAGAAGTCCAAGATTTATTGGATGAGTTTGCTGATATTGTGGTGGATGAGTTACCTCACTCTTTGTCACCCATCAGAAGTATCAGTCACCATATCGATATTATTCCAGGAGCAAGTTTGTCAAATAAAGCAACATATAGATTAACACCGCGAGAGGTTGAAGAGGTCAAGAATAAAGTCCAAGAGTTGTTGGATAAAATTTTGATCAGGGAAAGTTTGAACCCGTGTGTTGTACCAAATGTGTTGAGTCCAAATAAGTATGGAGGATGGAGAATGTGCATAGATTCAAGAGCCATCAACAAGATAACCATCAGGTATAGATTTTATTTACCCAAAATTGATGATTTAATGGATTGCTTAAGTGCAACTAGTTATTTTTCCAAGATAGACTTGAAGAGTGGCTCTCGTCAGATAAGGATGAGAGAGGGAGATGAATGGAAGAAAACATTCAATACGAATGAAGGATTGTATGAGTGGCTTGTTATGCCGTTTGGATTAACAAATTCACCGAACACATTTATGAGGTTAATGAATGAAGTAGTCAAAGACTTTATTGGTAAGTTTGTAATTTTTTATTTGGATGATATCTTGATCTTCAGTAAGATTGAAGAGGAGCACTTAAGACATCTGAATATGGTGTTGAGGAGGTTGCAGCAGGAGAAGTTGTTAGTGAATTTGAAGAAATGTTCTTTTATGAAAACATAACTTGTATATTTGAGATTCGCAATCTCTTCAAATTAACTGAATATGGATCCAAAGAAAGTGAGGGAAATAAGAGATTGGCCTTCTCTAAGAAGTGTGTTCAAGGTAAGAAGTTTTCATGCAATTGTAAGTTTTTATAGGAAATTCATTAGGAATTTCAATAGTATTTGCGCACCTATACTAGACACCATAAAGGAGCATAAATCTTTTAATTGGACAAAGGAGGCTGAGAAGGGATTTAGAGTGTTGAAAGAAAAAATAATAGAAAAATTTATTCTAGTTCTTCTTTATTTTAGGAAAACCTTTCAGGTTAAATGTGATGCTAGTGGAGTAGCCATTGACGCAATTTTAAGTTAAGACAATAATCCTATTTCTTATTTTAGTGAGAAGTTGAATGATGTCAAGAGGAAGTATTCCATGTATGACAAGGAATTTTATGTTGTAATACAAGATTTGAAAAAATGGAGGCATTATCTTATTATGAAAGACTTTGTTTTATATACTGACAATCAAGCTTTGCAGTTTATAACCAGACAAGAGAAATTGAACCAGAGACATGCCAGATTGGTGGAATTCATGCATAATTTTACTTTTGTTATTAAAAATATTAGTGGAAACGCTAAGAAAGTTGCAGATGCTTTGAGTAGGAAATGTTTGATCTTGTAGGAATTCAAAGTGGAGACATTAGGGTTTGAACACCTCAAAGAGATGTATCAGAAAGATCCATATTTCAAAGAAGCTTATGAAGCATGTGAGAACCCTTTGCTAAGGGAAAAAAATTAGTGGATGGAATATCTGATCCAAGGTGGATTGTTGTTCAAAAGAGGTTAGTTGTGTATCCTGAAATGCTCAATGAGGGATAAATTGCTAAAGGAGAAGCACAGTGGAGGTTTGGCTGAACACTTTGGCCATGATAAAACATATGTATAGTTGAATTATTCATATTATTATCCAGGAATGAGGTTTGATGTAAAGAAGTTCATGGACAGATGTAGAATCTGCTAATATGCCAAAGGAAAGCAACAAAACACTAGATTGTATCAACCATTTCCTATACCAAACATGCCATGGATGCCATAAGTATAGAATTTGTTCTGGGATTACCAAGAACCCAGTGAGGAAATGATTAAATCTTTGTAGTGTTTGACATATTTTTGAATATGGCACATTTTATACCAGGTCACAAAACCAACGATGCTACTCACATAGCAAATTTTTTTTTCAAGGAAATTGTGAGATTACATGGATTTCCAAGGAGCATAGTTTCAAACAGAGACACCAAATTTGTGGGACACTTTTGGAGAACTTTGTGGAAGAAGTTGGGGATAAGTTTGTCTTCAATTCAACGTATTATCCTCAAACGAATGGACAGACTGAGGTGGTAAATCGAAGTTTAGGGAACATGTTAAGAAGTTTAGTCACTGAACATAGCAGACAGTGGGATCAAATTCTTCCCCAAACAGAGTTTGCGTACAATGACTCACCGAATATGATCACTAGTAAAAGCCCATTCTAGATAGTATATTGAATGCATCCAATAGGAATTTAAGAGTTAAGATATTTGGGACGAGATGAGTTCCAAAGCACATGAGCAGAGGAATTTGCTGCAAAAATGAAAAAGTTGCATGATCAGATCAAGGGACAACTACAGAATAACATCCAGAAGTATAAGAGAAGAATAGATCAGAGAAAAAGAGAGGTGAATTTTGAAATTGGAGATTAGGTTTTAGCGCATCTGAGGAAGGAGATATTTTTGAATGGTAAGTATAACAAGCTAAAGATGAAAAATATAGGACCATGCAAGATCCTTAGAAAAATTGTTGCAAATGCTTATGAGATTGAACTACCAGAGGACATTGGAATATCGTCGATATTCAATGTAGCATACCTATACCCTTATAGGATGGATGATATAGATTGTAAAGTGGAGATTCAGTGGAAACAACATATTCCCATAACATAGAAGCCACAGATAGAGAAGATTCTAGATCGAAGGATTGCTAAGAAGACCAGGAGGAAAATTTACTATGAGTATTTGGTTAAGTGGAAAAATCACCCAGCAGAAGATGTTGGTTGGATAACTGAGACTAATATCCARAAGCATGGAAAGAYAGTGYAGGAGTCCATGAATCTTTTTGTCCATAGGAGTATGATGCAGGAGYATCATYGTCAGTGTTCAATAAGGMAAGTGGAGGGAAACTCGTCATCCTATGCRCGTGTTCAAAAYATTTTAGATCCCAAGGGGAGCRCGTCATTTACTATTTTGAAAACATTGTAATTAAAAGGGATTTTAATGTTTTGAGGCTTGAGCCATTGTATGAGATYGTAGGATATTGTAAATTCTTTRATGCTTAAGGGATTGTACAAATTTCGAGCATCGACTCGTATCTATTTTGTAGATGCTCATTTAATTGTAATAAGGCTTAGTAGGAGAATGTTTTAATCGTKATATGATAGMAATAAGATAGGATAGAAGGAAGGATCGAGAAGCCCCTCCATGTMTAAGTATGTGTAATCTATGCCCAAAGGMRACTACTCAGAATTTTTATTTGCTGCTRAATTTATTWKCTATTTTGCTAAGAGTTGTTGAAGACAATTGTAATTGTTGTTGAAGAATATTGTAATTAGCTGCTGAGAATTTTTATTTGTTGTTGAAGAAAATTGTAGAGAGTTGTTGTTGAGAACTTTGTAAATTCTTTTCTGAATGAATATAATACAGGAGGATTGCTTCCAAATTTTGAGTTTGCATATCCATGAGTTAATTGGGTAATGTTATGTTGTTTTATTTCTATGTTTTGTATTCCTTTGTGTGGATTTCATGGTTAATTGAATGAATCTGTAATGTTATATAGGTTTCAATTATTTCTCTTCTGAAAAACTAGTGCAAGGAGTGCAAAGTAGCCATGCAAGGAGTGCGCAGGCAGAGTCGTTTTCAGACTTGGTAGCTTAGAAGAGATAACATGAAATGTGTAGAGTGAGTGAAAGGAGTGCACGCATACTCAATGGAGTATAAAATATCAAGGATACCCTTGTAAGGTGTGCACAAGGCCAACACTTAGTCTAGTGTTGAAAGAGTCTCAAGGAAGACGGATGTTAAGAGTGCGTGGGAAGATTTTCTAAAAATATTCAAGTTTCAAGTTTTAGTGAAGCACAAGGCGTGCTCCAGAGATAAGAATCACTTCGAGTGATAAAGCTCAAGATGGATAGAGAATAGAATCCTTTGGAGGAAGCACCCTTTCATTTTCAAGATTGAGTGGATGAGATCTGTTCAAGGAGGAGTCAAATATTTCCTAGTCGTCAGATTTGGGATCCAAGGTGGATTGTTGTTCAAAAGAGGTTAGTTGTGTATCCTGAAAATCTCAATGAGGGATAACTTGCTAAAGGAGAAGCACAGTGGAGGTTTGGCTGAACACTTTGGCCATGATAAAACATATGTATAGTTGAATTATTCATATTATTATCCAGGAATGACGTTTGATGTAAAGAAGTTCATGGACAGATGTAGAATTTGCTAATATGCCAAAGGAAAGCAACAAAACACTAGATTGTATCAACCATTTCCTATACCAAACATGCCATGGATGCCATAAGTATAGAATTTGTTCTGGGATTACCAAGAACCCAGTGAGGAAATGATTCAATCTTTGTAGTGTTTGACATATTTTTGAATATGGCACATTTTATACCATGTCACAAAACCAACGATGCTACTCACATAGCAAATTTTTTTTTCAAGGAAATTGTGAGATTACATGGATTTCCAAGGAGCATAGTTTCAGACAGAGACACCAAATTTGTGGGACACTTTTGGAGAACTTTGTGGAAGAAGTTGGGGATAAGTTTGTCTTCAGTTCAACGTATCATCCTCAAACGGATGGACAGACTGAGGTGGTAAATCGAAGTTTAGGGAACATGTTAAGAAGTTTAGTCACTGAACATAGCAGACAGTGGGATCAAATTCTTCCCCAAACAGAGTTTGCGTACAATGACTCACCGAATATGATCACTAGTAAAAGCCCATTCTAGATAGTATATTGAATGCATCCAATAGGAATTTAAGAGTTAAGATATTTGGGACGAGATGAGTTCCAAAGCACATGAGCAGAGGAATTTGCTGCAAAAATGAAAAAGTTGCATGATCAGATCAAGGGACAACTACAGAATAACATCCAGAAGTATAAGAGAAGAATAGATCAGAGAAAAA
Source organism: Picea mariana (assembly GCA_032191745.1). NCBI lineage: Eukaryota > Viridiplantae > Streptophyta > Pinopsida > Pinales > Pinaceae > Picea > Picea mariana. The sequence goes on from JASDQU010435358.1 coordinate 36,657, forward strand.
GAGAGGTGAATTTTGAAATTGGAGATTAGGTTTTAGCGCATCTGAGGAAGGAGATATTTTTGAATGGTAAGTATAACAAGCTAAAGATGAAAAATATAGGACCATGCAAGATCCTTAGAAAAATTGTTGCAAATGCTTATGAGATTGAACTACCAGAGGACATTGGAATATCGTCGATATTCAATGTAGCATACCTATACCCTTATAGGATGGATGATATAGATTGTAAAGTGGAGATTCAGTGGAAACAACATATTCCCATAACATAGAAGCCACAGATAGAGAAGATTCTAGATCGAAGGATTGCTAAGAAGACCAGGAGGAAAATTTACTATGAGTATTTGGTTAAGTGGAAAAATCACCCAGCAGAAGATGTTGGTTGGATAACTGAGACTAATATCCA
>JASDQU010435358.1:41341-58561 GCA_032191745.1 Picea mariana
TTCATGGTTAGTTGAATGAACCTGTAATGTTATATAAGTTTCAGTTGTTTCTCTTCTGAAACATTGGTGCAAGGAGTGCATAGTATCCACACAAGGAGTTTGCAGGCAGAGTCATTTTTAGACTCAGTATCTTAGAAGAGATAACATGAATTGTGTAGAGTGAGTGCAAGGAGTGCACATATACTCAATGGAGTATAAAATATAAAGGAGACCCTTGCAAGGTGTGCACAAGGACAACACTTCGTCAAGTGTTTAAAGAGTCTCAAGGAAGACGAACACAAGGAGTGTGTGGGATTATTTTCTAAAAATATTCAAGTTTCTAGTTTTAGTGAAGCGCAAGGAGTGTGTCGGAGATCAGAATCACTTCGAGTGATAAAGCTCAAGAGAGATAGTGAACAAAATCCTTTGGAGGAAGAACCCTTTAATTTACAAGGTCGAGTGGATGAGATCTGTTTGAGGAGGAGTCATATCTTTCTTGATTGTCAGATCTGGAAGAGTGTCACAGGTGATAACCCTTGAAGCCATTCGGACTTCGCAAATCCAGTGATTTCAGTGTGTTTTGTGCAAAGGAGATGAGTTTCCCAAGTCCCGAGATCTAGAGTGAATCTAGACCATCCATTTGTGAGGACAAACGTCCATAGATATAGCATTGTTTGAAATTCCAACTATCCAGCAGAGTTGGAATGTGATTTCATAAGTGTGAGAAACCCCCAAAGTTTTGAATCTTGGAACGAATCCTAGCCGTTGGCACAAAAGGTCCACGTGTAAACAGATCTCAGAATCCGGAGATCTGTCACTCCATAGGAAAATGGGTGTAAGTTTTTGGGTCAAGAAATATCTAAGGCATGAAGGATGGAGTAGATCTCGATTGCCCATTTATGGGGACAGGTGGACCATTGATCACACCCTTCGTGAGTTTGCCAATACTTCGGAGAATTTAAGGCGTTGTGTTGTGAAAGTATCTAAATCCTGTAGCACATAGTAAAGTTCAATCATTTATCTAAGGTAAGTGTTAGTTCTATCAATTCAAATTTCACACATTCGGGATAATTGCGTGTTGGAGCGGGAAAAATCCTGGAAGTCCGAAGTCCCAAATTCTTCAGCTAAGTTGAAAGCTATCCCATGGTTTTGACTGAGGTCACATAGAAGACTCCGCTAGAGTACTAGGACCCTGGTGTATGTGATTTTGCGTGTAGGGAAAGGAAATAACGCCTATGGTTTATTTTTTCAAGGGTTTAGCAGAAGGTCGAGAGCTAATTCAGATCCCTACTGAGAATGATCCTTAGACCGAGAGGTCATGCAAGCCCTAGGAGGTGGTGGGGGTTTGCATCAAGTGGTATCAAAGCATTATTTTTTCTACAGATAACATGCAAAGGAAGAAGACTTATCTGATATCACCAAGAGGTATTGAGAAAGAAATTAAGCTCTCTGTGAAAGAAAACTTGGAACCATGCCTCTAAGAAGACACAGAGATAGACCAGTGGTCAATGCAGCCATGGAAGAGGAGATGAGACAACTTCATGCAAGTTTAGATGTCGTGGAGACAGTGCAGTGAAGAGCACCTGATGTTAGTGATGTCAATGAAACTGAAAATGAAGATGTCAAAGAAGAAGAAGTTGCAGGAGAACAAGAAGCAGAGGAGCGACTGCTGAGAGTTGTTATCAAGCTGGGAACCAGAGCAAAAATAGAGGTCCCAATGTATGAAGGTAATTTAAATGTAGAATAATTTATTGATTGGTCAAGTTCTTTAGATAATTAATTTGATTATGAGGAGATTGATGATCAAAACAAAGCGAAGCATGCGGTAACCAGGTTGAAAGGACATGAAGCATTATGGTGGGACGAATTGCAAGCTGACAGAAGATGCAAAGGTAATTCCAAAATCAAGAATTAGGATAGAATGGTAGCTAAGTTGAAGGCTAAGTTCATACCCAAGGATTATCAAGTAAATATGTTCAGAAAGCTACAAAATCTAAGACACAAATGTTTGTCAGTGAAAGAGTACATTGAAGAGTTCTACAAGCTGAACATAAGAGAAAGACATAGAGAGAGTGATGAAGAAAAAAATTCCAGGTACATTAATGGCCTGAGATATGAAATTCAGGATGAGAATAGTATGCTGACAATTAGAACTGTGGAAGATACTTATCAGGTATCCCTGAAGGAAGAGGAAAAGTTGGCAAGGAAACAGAGTCAACGAAACAAAGTAAAGAGTCTTAACAGAGGAAGAGGAACCATCAGAGAAAAGTTCTAGAAGCCCAGAGTAGAAGCTGGAAGATATCACAGTTAGACAGAGAGAGGAGGAAGTTCTAGAGGAGGACACTATGGAGGAAGAAACTCTTTTCCCAGAGGAAAAGGAAGAGGCAGAGGAGGAGAAGTGAAGTGTTATGCTTGTGGGAAAACAAGACATGTGTCTTGGGAATGTCCCGAGAGGAAGAATATAGGTGGTGGAGAAGCTCACATTTCTGAAGCGCAAAAGAAGAATGTGGAGACAGATATGAAGGAAGAAGCAATGAAAGAAGGAAGATCACTCATGATGAGGAAAATTCTCGTAAATCCAGAGAAAGAGGCATGAGAACTAGTACATAGGAACAATTTGTTCATAACTGCTTGCAAGACCAGAGATAGGGTATGCAAGGTGATCATAGATAGTGGAAGTACTGATAATTTGGTATCCATGGAGATGGTGGAAAATATAAAGCTGGAGACAACTGCACATATGAATCTATACAAGGTATCATGGTTGCAGAAAGGACATCAAGTCATGGTAGTTCGACAATGTAAGGTTGAGTTTAAGATAGGCAGTTATAGAAATGAAGTTCTATGTGATGTCATACCTATGGATGTTTGTCATGTTCTGTTGGGAAAACCATGGAAATATGATAGGAATGTCATACATGACGGGAGAAAGAACACTTATACCCTTGAGAAGAATGGGTGTAAGCATATGTTTCTGCCAATAGAATATAAAGGAGTCAAAGAGGAAGCTATTCCAAATATACTTCTCATGAGTGGGAAGGAAATATTGAAATAAGTCAAGAAGGAACATAAAATGCATTTTTCTCTTGTAGGTAAGCCAAGAGTCATTCTTACAAGCACTTCTCTGAACGATATGCCTGAAGAAGTCCAAGATTTATTGGATGAGTTTGTTGATATTGTGGTGTATGAGTTACCTCACTCTTTTTCACCCATCAGAAGTATCAGTCATCATATCGATATTATTCTAGGAGCAAGTTTGTCAAATAAAGCAACATATAGATTAACACCGCGAGAGGTTGAAGAGGTCAAGAATAAAGTCCAAGAGTTGTTGGATAAAATTTTGATCAAGGAAAGTTTGAGCCCGTGTGTTGTACCAAATGTGTTGAGTCCAAATAAGGATGGAGGATGGAGAATGTGCATAGATTCGAGAGCCATCAACAAGATAACCATGAGGTATAAATTTTATTTACCCAAAATCGATGATTTAATGGATTGCTTGAGTGCAACTAGTTATTTTTCCAAGATAGACTTGAAGAGTGGCTCTCATCAGATAAGGATGAGAGAGGGAGATGAATGGAAGAAAACATTCAATACGAATGAAGGATTGTATGAGTGGCTTGTTATGCCGTTTGGATTAACAAATGCACCGAGCACATTTATGAGGTTAATGAATGAAGTAGTCAAAGACTTTATTGGTAAGTTTGTAATTTTTTATTTGGATGATATCTTGATCTTCAGTGAGATTAAAGAGGAGCACTTGAGACATATGAATATGGTGTTGAGGATGTTGCAGCAGGAGAAGTTGTTAGTGAATTTGAAGAAATGTTCTTTTATGAAAACATAACTTGTATATTTGAGATTCGTAATCTCTTCAAATTAACTGAATATGGATCCAAAGAAGGTGAGGGAAATAAGAGATTGGCCTTCTCTAATAAGTGTGTTCGAGGTAAGAAGTTTTCATGCATTGGTAAGTTTTTATAGGAAATTCATTAGGAATTTCAGTAGTATTTGCGCACCTATACTAGACACCATAAAGGAGCATTAATCTTTTAATTGGACAAAGGAGGCTGAGAAGGGATTTAGAGTGTTGAAAGAAAAAATAATAGAACAATTTATTCTAGTTCTTATTTATTTTAGGAAGACCTTTCAGGTTAAATGTGATGCTAGTGGAGTAGCCATTGATGCAATTTTAAGTCAAGACAATAATCCTATTTCTTATTTTAGTGAGAAGTTGAATGATGTCGAGAGGAAGTATTCCATGTATGCCAAGGAATTTTATGTTGTAATACAAGCTTTCAAAAAATGGAGGCAATATCTTATTATGAAAGAGTTTGTTTTATATACTGACAATCAAGCTTTGCAGTTTATAACCAGACAAGAGAAATTGAACTAGAGACATGCCAGATTGGTAGAATTCATGCATAATTTTACTTTTGTTATTAAAAATATTAGTGGAAATGCTAACAAAGTTGCAGATGCTTTAAGCAGGAAATGTTTGATCTTGTAGGAATTCGAAGTGGAGACATTGGGGTTTGAATACCTCAAAGAGATGTATCAGGAAGATCCATGTTTCAAAGAATCTTATGAAGCATGTGAGAACCCTTTGCTAAGGGAAAAAAATTAGTGGATGGAATATCTGATCCAAGGTGGATTGTTGTTCAAAGGAGCTTAGTTGTGTATCCTGAAATGCTCAATGAGGGATAACTTGCTAAAGGAGAAGCGTAGTGGAGGTTTGGATGAACACTTTGGCCATGATAAAACATATGTATAGTTGAATTCTTCATATTATTATCCAGAAATGAGGTTTGATGTAAAGAAGTTCATGGACAGATGCAAAATCTGCTAATATGCCAAAGGAAAGCAACATAACACTAGATTGTATCAACCATTTCCTATACCAAACATGCCATGGATGCTATAAGTATAGAATTTGTTCTGGGATTGCCAAGAACACAGTGAGGAAATGATTCAATCTTTGTAGTGTTTGAAATATTTTTGAATATGGCACATTTTATACCGTGTCACAAAACCAGCGATGCTACTCACATAGCGAATTTGTTTTTCAAGGAAATTATGAGATTACATGGATTTCCAAGGAGCATAGTTTCAGACAAAGAAACCAAATTTGTGGGACACTTTTGGAGAACTTTGTGGAAGAAGTTGGGGATATTTTTGTCTTCAATTCAACGTATCATCCTCAAACGGATGGACAGACTGAGGTGGTAAATCAAAGTTTAGGGAACATGTTAAGAATTTTAGTCACTGAACATAATAGACAGTGGGATCAAATTCTTCCCCAAACAGAATTTGCGTACAATGACTCACCGAATAGGATCACTGGTAAAAGCCCATTCTAGATAGTATATTGAATGCATCCAATAGGAATTTAAGAGTTAAGATATTTGGTACGAGATGAGTTCCAAAGCATAGGAGTAGAGGACTTTGCGGCAAAATGAAAAAGTTGCATGATCAGATCAAGGGACAACTACAGAATAACATCCAGAAGTATAAGAGAAGAATAGATCAGAGAAAAATAGAGGTGAATTTTGAAATTGGAGATTAGGTTTTAGCGCATCTGAGGAAGGAGATATTTCTGAATGGGAAGTATAACAAGCTAAAGATGAAAAATATAGGACCATGCAAGATCCTTAGAAAAATTGTTGCAAATTCTTATGAGATTGAACTACCAGAGGACATTGGAATATCGTCGATATTCAATGTAGCATACCTATACCCTTATAGGATGGATGATATAGATTATAAAGTGGAGATTCTATGGAAACAACATATTCCCATAACATAGAAGCCACAGATAGAGAAGATTCTAGATCGAAGGATTGCTAAGAAGACCAGGAGGAAAATTTACTATGAGTATTTGGTTAAGTGGAAAAATCACCCAGCAGAAGATGCTAGTTGGATAACTGAGACTAATATCTAGAAGCATGGAAAGACAGTGCAGGAGTCCATGAATCTTTGTGTCCATAAGAGTATGATGCAGGAGCATCATCATCAGTGTTCAATAAGGCAAGTGGAAGGCAACTCATCATCCAGTGCGCGTGTTCAAAATGTTTTAGATCCCAAGGGGAGCGTGTCATTTACTATTTTGAAAACATTGTAATTAAAATGGATTTTAATGTTTTGAGGCTTGATCCATTGTATGAGATCATAGGATATTGTAAATTCTTTAATGCTTAAGGGATTGTACAGATTTTGAGCATCGACTCGTATCTATTTTGTAGATTCTCATTTAATTGTAATAAGGCTTAGTAGGAGAATGTCTTAATCATGATATGATAGCAGTAAGATAGGCTAGAAGGAAGGATCGAGAAGCCCCTCCATGTATAAGTATGTGTAATCTATGCCCAAAGGCGACTACTCAAAATTTTTATTTGTTGCTGAATTTATTTTCTATTTTGCTAAGAGTTGTTGAAGACAATTGTAATTGTTGTTGAAGAATATTGTAATTAGTTGCTGAGAATTTTTATTTGTTGTTGAAGAAAATTGTAGAGAGTTGTTGTTGAGAACTTTGTAAATGCTTTTCTGAATGAATATAATAGAGGAGGATTGCTTCCAAATTTTGACTTTGCATATCCATGAGTTAATTGGGTAATGTTATGTTGTTTTCTTTCTATGTTTTATATTCCTTTGTGTGGATTTCATGGTTAATTGAATGAACCTGTAATGTTATATAAGTTTCGATTATTTCTCTTCTGAAAAACTAGTGCAAGGAGTGCAAAGTAGCCACGCAAGGAGTGCGCAGGCAGAGTCGTTTTCAGACTCGGTAGCTTAGAAGAGATAACATGAAATGTGTAGAGTGAGTGAAAGGAGTGCACGCATACTCAATGGAGTATAAAATATCAAGGAGACCCTTGTAAGGTGTGCACAGGGCCAACACTTAGTCTAGTGTTGAAAGAGTCTCAAGGAAGATGGATGCTAAGAGTGCGTGGGAAAATTTTCTAAAAATATTCAAGTTTCAAGTTTTAGTGAAGCGCAAGGCGTGCTCCAGAGATAAGAATCACTTCGAGTGATTAAGCTCAAGAGGGATAGAGAATAGAATCCTTTGGAGGAAGCACCCTTTCATTTTCAAGGTTGAGTGGATGAGATCTGTTCGAGGAGGAGTCAGATATTTCCTAGTCGTCATATCTGGGAGAGTAGCATGGGTTATAACCCCTGAATCCCTTCATACTTCACAAATCTGATGATTTCTGTGTGTTGTGTGCAAAGGAGACGAGTTTAATGAAGTCCCGAGATGCAAAGTGAATATGGACCATCCATTTGTGAGGACACGCATCTATAGATCCAACGTTGTTCAGAAGTCTGACTATCCAACAAAGTTGGAGTGTGATTGCAGAAGTGTGTGGAACCCCTGAATTTCTGAAGCATGGAACGAATTCTAGTCATTGGCGCAAAAGAGCCACATGTCAACATATCTTAGAATCTAGAGATCGAACACTCCAGAGGAAAATGGGTGTAAGTTGTTGGGCCGAGAACTCTCGAAGGCCCGAAGGATGAAGTAGATCTCGATCTCCCATTTAGGGAATAGGTGGATCGTTGATCACACCCTTCACGAGTTTTCCAGTTTGGCACTCCGACGGATTTAAGGCATTGTGTTGTGAAAGGATCCAAATCCTAGAGCGCAGAGTAAATATGAGTCGTTGATATAAGGTAAGTTTCAGTCATCTGATCTATCAGTTCGGAGTTCGCGCATTCAGGAGAATTGCGTGTTGGAGCGGGTAAACTCCTCGAAGTCCGAAGTCCTAAATTCTTCGCTAAGTTGAAAGATATCCCACGGTTTTGACTCAAGGTCACGTGGAAGACTCCGTTGGAGTACTAGGACCCTCGCGAACATGGTTTTGCGCATAGGGAAAAGAAATAAGACCCGTGGTTTATGTTTCCAAGGGTTCAATAGGATCCTGAGAGCTAATTCAACTCCCTACTGAGAACGGTCCTTAGATCGGGAGGTCACACAAGCCCTAGGAGGTGGTGGGGATTTGCATCAGAAAATCATTCTAAACAATTCAAAATCCAAAAATGCACTTCTAAATGGTCTTTGTGATTCATTATATGGAAAAGTTATGCATTGTAACTCCGCAAAAGAGATTTGGGACAAACTTCAGAATATTTATGAAGGAGATGCAAAATTCAAGGCAACAAAGCTTCAAACTTACATAGGTCAATTTGAACAGTTGAACATGAAAGAAGATTATAATATTGCAACTTACTTCTTATGAGTTGATGGACCAATGAATGAAATTAGAGGATTGGGAGAAGAAGTTGATAAATCTATAATTGTTCAAAAGGTACTAAGATCTCTTCCAATTAGATTTGATCCTAAGGTCTTAGAACTAGAAGAAAGAACAAATTTGGATTCAATAAGCATGGATGAACTACATGGAATTTTCATAGCCTATGAAATGAGAATTCAATAGGAGAATCAAGGTATAAAAGAATCAGCATTCAAATAATCCAAGAAGTCAAAGAAAAAGGTAAAGAAAAAATAAAAACAAGATAGAAGCAACAGTGACATCTAGAAAGACGATGAAGAAGTAGCCAACTTTGCCAGAAGACTGAAAAAGGGAACTGGCGGTAAATATATAGGTAATCTTCCATTGATTTGTTTTAGTTGTGATGGTATTGGTCATTTTGCTAAAAAATGTCCTCATAAGAAAAAGAAAATAAATGAAGAAGATGATTCAAATAGAAAACAAACATATAAAGGAAAAAGAACCAAAAAGAAAGTCTTTAAGAAAAGCTTTTGCACCAAAGAAGACAACTCCTCATCAGAAGAAGATAAGTTAGTGAAAGTGAGACAGAAAGACTTCTATTCATGGAAATAGAAAACTCTGATAAAGAAGACACAAAAGAAGAATATGAAGAGGCAAAAGTTGACTACAGAGAAGAATTGTTGAGTTCCATAGATGTTATAAAAAGGGGAAAGAATAAAAACAAATCACTACAGGCACAACTAAAAAGAAAAGAGGAAACACAAAATTCCAACTCTGAAGAATTGGAGCAGATGATCTCTAATCTAAAAATTCAAGTTGAAGAAGAAAAAAAAATTGAAGAAGCACTTCAAGAACAATTGGAAGAAAAGGACAAGATCATTGGAAATTTGGAAGTAGATATTGTTACATTGAGAAAATATCTTCAAAAAAAACCATGTAGAATAGCTCAAAGGTTTTGGATAACATTATCAACAGTCAAAGGCCACATCATGACAAGTCTAGGCTAGGATAAAATTAGACAGAAAGAGGCTCAAGCTCCAAAACTACAGATCAAGAAACACAACCAAGAAGCTATGCAGAGACAATCAGAGGAGACAAGAAGTTTTACAAGGAAGATCGTAGGGACAATCCTCCACCTAGAAGATTCAGATTTCAGAATCAATGACAGTTAGAAACAAGCAGGCCTCAGAAAGAAGAAGGATTCAAAAGAGTAACTCTTTTCAGAAGATATTCAACTCCTAGGTATCAAACTATATGTTTTGGTTTAAGTTATGCATGTAATAATTTTCAACATAAAGTTGTAAATTGCAGAGCTAATAGAAGGAAGAGAAACAACTTTGAAAGCCATGCACAAAATGGTTATCCAAGAAGGCCTAGTGAAACACAGAGAAGAAGCTACAATATGTTTGAATCATTGAGCACTGAAGTGGAATGCTACAAGTGCAAAACGTTTGGACACATGGCCAAAGATTGTAGAATGACAGTTCCTCCTAGAGAATCACAACAAAATAACAACAGTCACGGATAGGAACCTCAACAGAGAATATGGATAAGAAATAAGAATCAATATAACAAGGAAGAATGCACATTCGATCTACAAGATAAACACTAGAAACATGGTTGGTATGTTGACAATGGATGCTCAAAGCACATGATATGTGATGAAGACATGTTTCTAACATTGAAAAAGGAAAGAGATGGATCAATCTCCTTTGGAAACGATGACTCAACTAGAATCATTGGAAAGGGCACAGTCATAATTCGAAACAAGAATACCAAGGAATAAAATGTTCTACTAGTGGAAGATATGAAACATAATCTTCTAAGTGTAAGTCAAATGTATGACCAAGGCCAAAAACTTACGTTTGATTCACAAAAGTGAGAAATAAGAAAATCAGGTTCAGGAAAATTAATTGCAACAATTGCAAGAACTTCAAGCAACATATATGTACTAAGTAAAATTTGAAATGAAAAGTGTTGTCTAGGAAAGGAAGATGAAGTTTGGCTATGGCTCAGAAGAATTGGTCACATAAACTTCGATAACCTCATCAAAGTCAACAAAAAGGAATAAGTCAGGGCATTAGAGAAATGCCCCAATTCATGAAGCCAACCAACACATTATGCAAGCATTGTCAACAAGGAAATAAAACAAAGACCAAGTTCAAATCAAAGGAATACTCGACAACAAGACCGGTGGAAATTGTGAATACTAAACTAGTAGCACCAAGTAGAACAAAGGGTTTAAAAGGTGAGAAATAATTTATGTTATTGGTTGATTATGACTGCAGTTTGTTTTCTCAGGAAGAAATCCAAAGAATTTGAAAACTTCAAGGTATACAAGGAAATGGTTGAAAATGAAATGGATTCAAAAATCAAATCTTTGAGATCGGACAATGGAGGAGAGTTTACTTCAAAGGAATTTATGGATTTATGCAGCAAGCATGGAATAAAAAGGAAATTCTTCATCGCTAGGACACCTCAACATAATGAAGTTGTTGAAAGAAAGAACAAGATAGTACAGGAAATGGCTTGAACAATGTTAATGGATTCTAAGTTGACATGTTTTTTTTGGACACATGCAGTGCATACAAAAGTTCACATTCAAAACAGAGTAATGCTTAGAAACATCAGTGACAAAACTCCCTACGCACTATGGAAAGGAAGAAAAGAAAATGTGAAGCACTTCATAGTCTTCAAAAGCAAATGCTACATCAAAAGAGAAGATGGAAGAATGGGGAAGTTTGATTCCTTTTGTGCTGCTTGAAAGAATACAAGTGTTAAAATCTAAGGCTCAAAAAAATTGTGGAAAGCATCAATGTAACGGTTGATGAAACATGTGAATGAAAATTAAAGGAAGAATAAAAGGAGTCAGTGGAACAAGTCTACGAAGAACAAGCAAAGGATGAAGAAGCAACAGAAGGGGAAGTTGAAGAAGATCAAATAGAAGTAGAAGAGAAAGTACAACAAGTACCTCAAAAGACACACCTAGAAAACAAATATAGAATAATCATCCTTCAGATCATATTATCGGGAACAAAGATGTAGGATTCATACTAGAAGAAGAATTTGTTCACTAGAACAACTGCACCTAGCACTCTTATCCTTGATTCAACAGTTTTTTTTTAAGAAGCCAGCAAGGATGAATTCTGGAAAAAGGCCATGAATGAAGATTTGGATCGAATATAGAAGAATGACACTTGGGAATTGGTTCCAAGACCAAGGTACAAGAATGTGATCGGCACCAAGTGGGTCTTCAGAAATAAATTGAATGAAGATGGATAGGTTGACAGGAACAAAGCTAGATTGGTGTGTTAAGGATACAAATAGGTTGAAGGTATCGACTTTGAAGAGACGTTTTCCTCAGTTTCCAGAATGGAAGCAATCAGATTGATCCTAGCTTATGCATGCTCCAAGAATATTAAAGTATATCAGCTGGACATGAAATCATCCTTTCTGAATGGGGAACTTGAAGAATAAGTCTACTTTGAGAAACCAAAAGGATTTCGATTGTCAAAGAACAAATATTATGTGTGCAGGTTGAATAAGGCCTTGTATGGTCTAAAATAGGCTCCTAAAGCATGGTATTCTAGACTGGACAGATATCTACAACATGCAGTATTCAGAAAAGGAAATGCAGACAACAACCTCCACATCAAGGTAACTCAAGACAATATTTTGTTAATTGAAGTTTATGTTGATGATATTATTTTTCCAAGTGATGATGACAAGTTAAGACATAAATTTGCAAAGGATATGAAGAATGAATTTGAAATTTCATTACCTGGAGAACTATCCTTCTTTTTGGGTCTTTATATATGTCAAAGAAACCAAGGAATTTTTATTTATCAAACTAAGTATATCATAGAAATGATAAATAGGTTCAGAATGGAAGATTGCAAACCAGTTAATACTCCTATGCAAACCAATTACAAGTTAAGTAAAGATGATGATTCAAAGTCTTGAGATCTGAGGCAGTACATGTCAATGATTGACAACTTACTTTATGTAAAAAAATCCAGACTAGATGTAATGCATGCAGTTGGACAGGTGGCATGATTTCAAGAAACACAAAAGGAATCACATGTTCTAGCAGTGAAGAGAATATTCAAATATCTCAAGGGTATATAAGAGTTTGGATTATGGTATCCAAAAGGAAAGGTTTTATCACTTATTTCCTACACAGATGCAGATTGAGCAGGTTGCATTGATGACCAGAGAAGCACAAGTGGAGTAGAGTTCTACTTGGGTGAATGTTTGGTATCTTGGCTAAGAAATTAAAAATCATCAATATCATTATCTACAACCAAAGTAGAGTATATTGCAGCAACATCATGTTGTACACAGGTTCTATGGATGAAACAAACTATGACAAATATACAGGTTGAGTATGATGAGCCCATTCCAATATATTGTGATAATATAAGTTCCATCAATATCTCAAAGAATACAGTGATGCACTCCAAGATGAATCACATTCCAATCAAATATAAATTTCTACGGGAACAGGTTGCAGAGAAAAACATCAGAGTTGAATATGTGGGAACAAAAGAACAGGTTGCAAATATCCTTACAAAACCTCTTCCAAGGGAAGCCTTTGAGTATCTTCGCTAGAGACTTGGAGTAATTTCTACTCCAAAATGAATTCTTTTGAATGCTTATCTTATATGTCTTAGATTTACACGAGGAAGCACCATAAATAGGACAATTCATGTTGGGGGAGTATTTTCAGGAAGAGTTCAATCAAGGGGAGCAGCCCAAAGGATAGTTCAGTTAGGGGGAGAAACCTCGGATGGGAAGTTACCTTTGCCATTGATGTCAAAGGGGGAGAGATTCATCAGATGTAGGATAGAGATTTAGATGCTTGGAGAGAGAGAACAGAGGCATGTTTCCACAGGGACTGATGTTAAAAAGGGGAGCATGAGAGAGATGACTTCAGCGTTGCATCAGAGTGTTGCCATCAATGCCAAAGAGGAAGAATTTTTATTAATTAAGTTGGTTGTAATTTATGTCAAACCTTGAAGAAAGTCCGGTAGAAAATTATGGTATCCCCAATAGTATAGTTAAGGTACTTTATTTGATTGATTTATAATGGTATGAAGACTAATTTATTTGCAGGAAAAACTATCCTAGATGGATAGTACATGCCATGCCATTTCTGGTGATATGTGGAATGTCACATAACTCCTCATGGTTAGAGAGTTATGGCCTTATGAAGTTGGATAACCCTCATGAGTTATCTAGAAGGTCAAAGAAGTCAAATTATTTTAGAAGCTCCTAGAAAAAGTTGACTAGTCAAGTGGGTGAAACTAGGAGTTAATCACGGGTCAAGTTGTTGCAATTAGAAAATAATTAAAAATAATTTAGTTGTAACTAGAAGTGGAGAATTTACTATTTGTAGCAAAGTGGGTTAGCCATAAAAGAAGGAAATTGGGTTAAGTTGGTTAAAAGGTAACCCCTTTTGGAAGTTACATGGAAGTATAAATAACAGAGACCGGCTCTCCTATTAGCACCTTGATCCAGACGGATATCGATGGCCACCCACCTTTTCCAACTGGCTCAAAATAGTTTTCTGACAATTTTGGCAATTTACTATTTTTAGCAGTTTTAACTTTTGGGGCCATTTTGAGGGCCTAAATGAAGGTTTTTTGGGATCGAGCTCCTCAATCATAGACAAAAGAATAATTGAGCCCCAAAATGAATCTCCTCGACGATACCTTTCCAACGAGCTATCACACGCCTAAAACGAAGATCGTATGCAAAAGTTACGACCCCGGGAAGTTGATGTACTAACTTACCTAAACAAAGCCCACGTGACTTTTGGCGCTTCATCTCCTAGGGTTAGGTTTTTGGATGTCTAGGGTTTTTTGCATTCTTGTTTATTGTAAAATGGCCTTCAGAGCCTCATTGTAATCTTCTTCTTGCGAATGCGCGCAGCCGTCACATCTCTTCGCAGAGATAAGCCGCCACCATTCCAGCAAGCTTGTTTCAGCTGCATTTTCCAGTTTCAACTTATTTTTTTATTGAATAGAAAACCATTTTTACTGTATCTCTGTTATTTTGTGTTAATCACCTGTTAATAATTTGTATTCATTTTGTTCTGCTCATAAAATCCGGATCACGCCTATTAATAACATTGAATATCTATTATTGTGTAAGGTTTATTGCAGGTACTCATTGATACATCTAAATTTGCACAAGTCTGAGGTATCACGAAGGGTTGACGGAGAAAGTTTTGGAATTACAGAAAATATTGAAAAAACCCTAGTTTTTTAGGTGTACGTGAGATGCAGTGGAGAAGGACGCTTGCTTACGTGGGATGTCAGTATAATAGGGCGTGTACATGAGGGTAAAGGCATAAAAACTTGAGAATATTAAGATTCCAAGTCTCTAGAGTCTGAAAGCAAGCTCTCAAGAAGGTCTAAAACGATTAGGTACATCAGTTCTATCTACAGGTTCAAAAGGTATGTCTTATTTCTATGAGTAGTTGGATTTTGTTGTCTACATGAGAATGGTTAAGGGGGTTTGAGGATTTTCCCTATAGAGGCTATTGGCTTCATGGGACTTACTGTATAAGTTGTATCTACAGAAATATAGTGCTGGTATAATCAATATTTATCATTGGTACATCTTGTTAGTGTTGAGACACATCTTGTATTTCTTGGCATATGGTTAAGGGTTTTTGTGGTACATGTTTGAGAGCTTGTATTTGTGAAGTGGTTGTGATGTGATTGATTTATTGAGAGGTTGTATATCAGTAAGGGTTTGATGTCTAGTCCATGTGAGGGTTATTACACTTGTTCATTATTATACACACATGTATGGCACATGACTAGAGAGATATATATGCACTTGGTTAAGGGATTTGTAAGAGGATGTATGCATAGGGCACAACTATAGTCTGGACATAGTAACAGGTTGCAAGTTGTTGTGACAGAGGAAACAAAGGGTCAGAGTTTTTTTTAGGAAAGAGAAAACCCTAGTTTTCAGAAGGTGTACGCAGGTTGCAATATAGAAAGTTCGTGTACATACGTGTGCTGCAATATAGAAAGGGCGCATACATACGCGCACTTCATAATAGACATGTCGCGTATCTGTTGGTTTTTTATTGGTACAGGCTGAGTACAGGTACATGTTGGTTATAGAATAGTGGCACAGGTTGGTTATAGGTTGTTGGAAAATATTGGTACAGGTTTACAGTGGTATATCTCACAGTGACAATGTGGCAATGATTTCATCATTTCACTTATATCTCCAGGAGGCAGGATGGGGAAAGGATAGGTGGTTGTAGCCACCTTTCGGTTGTATCCAGAGAACATAGGGGGTTGTAGCATCTTTTTGTCTGTAGCCAATGAATTGGGGAGTTGGAGCTTCCCTCAGGTTGTAGCCTGGAAATATAGGGGGTCAGAGCCTCTTTCCAGTTGCGGTTGCAGAACAAAGAAAGTTGGTGCTTCCAATGAATGTAATTCTTAAATACATATAAGAAAAAACATTCTATGGTTTTCTATCACATTGGTTTTCCACGTAAAAATACGGGTGTACTGTGCATGTGTGTGATTTTTCATTGTTTATGGTTTATTTACTCTGCACTTATTGGATGATAATGTTACATTGATCATAAAGATAAATAACACTTGCATATTGTGGTTAAAAGGTTTAGAAATCTTTATTATTGATTCACCCCCCTCTCAGTAATCCAACAATTACCAAGAGGAATCTCCTCCACCCTAGGCCCTTATTGCTCATTTGTTTTACTATTCTTGGGATGAATCTTATGTAGTTGTGTTTCTTCCTAGCCCATTTGTGAGTTGTGAAGATGAATCTTCTCCACCACTGACCATTACTCAATATTTTTATGTCCCTACAAAACTATAAAGTCTCCCACCTAGATCATTCAAGAGCATAGTGTCGATTGTTGATGATCTTGATGGTTTTATGAAGGAGCATCCAAGAGAGTTCAAGGGGGGTGATTTGGTCCTCTGCTTAACATTAATGGGGGGAGTAAGTTGTTTGGTCTTGTATTCTAATGAGTTCTCTTTGTGGCCCCCAATTTAGATCAAGGGGGGTATTGTATTTATTAGTGAATATGTACGTGTGCTGTGGCCTATTCATATGTATCATTATGTACTTGTAATTATGACTAAGGCGATGTTATTTCATTTATTATATATTAAGTTTATGGTTAGGACCAACCTAGTCAAACTTGATATGTAGGTTCATTAAACATTAGCGCATGTGTCATTTTTTATGTGGGCCCATGAACCTAGTTGGGAAGATGCCTAACTTAAGTTATGTATATTTAATACACAACTCAAGCTCTCATTTGTATAATCTCATGTTGTGATCTTCTTGATCTAATATACAAAGTGTGATAAGAGTAATTGAACTTATATTTGGCATTTTTCTCTTATGATTGGCATTTTTTCTTGTGCACACTTGTGCATTTCTATTTTATCACACTTATTATTGGTTCTTACCCTCTCTCTCTCTCTCGTGCAGTAGACCTATCTCTCTTTGTAGTAGACTTGTGAGAAGGTTGTTTTATAATTTAGGTGAGATTCAATTCCATTGATTCTCATGTTGACCCTTATAAGTTTACCCTTATAAATCTCAACCACTAAAAGGGGCTACTCTTGTTGACCCTTATAAATCTCAACTACTAAAAGGGGCTAATCATCATAGTTTGATAATTGGACGAGTCATCCTAATTTTCATATTTGAATATAAGGACAATTAAACTTTCAATTTAATTTTAGGGAAATCTTTCTTGACAATGTGATTGAAAATATGCTTATTATGAAGCACCAACTTCACATTTTGAATCTCTAAGATTGCTTGACATCCTTCAATGTATTTAGCTTTGTTATTAGTAAGACACTAAGTGCCCCAAACATAGGGAAAACATACTATTATCGAATTCTTTAACTTTTTTTTTTTGAGAAGATGTTAGCCCAAAATCTTTAGGTTCCTTTTACATAAGTTTATAGATTTATATCTATTTTCTATAAATATTGACATT